>JAQFXW010004425.1:0-11068 GCA_034693945.1 Dendrobaena attemsi
TCTGTCCTTAAATCCATCCATTTGTCCTTAAATCCATTCGTCTGTCCTTAAATCCATCCATTTGTCCTTAAATCCATTCGTCTGTCCTTAAATCCATCCGTCTGTCCTTAAATCCATCCATTTGTCCTTAAATCCATTCGTCTGTCCTTAAATCCATCCATTTGTCCTTAAATCCATCCGTCTGTCCTTAAATCCATCCATTTGTCCTTAAATCCATCCATCTGTCCTTAAATCTGTCCTTCTGTTTTTCCGACCTTCAATCTGTCAGTTTGTCCTTCAATATGTCCTTCAATCAGCCTGTCCGTCCTTCTGCAGACCTTTAATATGTTCGTATTTCCTTCTGTCCACCGATACGCCCGTCTGTCCTTTGTCCTTCGATACGTTCGTCCTTAGATCCGTCCGCTTGTCCTTCTATGTGTACATAATAATCTCATTTCTTCTGTTCCTCTCGGGATTAATCTATCGCTGCTCAATTTACAGCAATCGCTAAGTGGTGAGTTCAGTAAATCGTCTTAATTCCATTTTCTTTCTACCACCTCCCGTTTTGTCCTCCACCACTTTGTTCTTCTCCTATTTCGTCGTCCTCTTTCGTCCTCTTTCGTCCTCCACTTCGTCCTCCTCCTCTTCCTCGTCCTCTTCAGTCAGTTCCTTTGAAATGGCGCTATAAAAACTGTCGTGGGGTGGAACACCGCGAAGGTGGATCGCCGTTCCATGGAGTGGACGGAGGCGCTTCAACCAGAAACGGGACGCATCGATTATGCAGACAATGGAGGAAGAAGAGGACTTGGAAACGATCGGAAACATGGCTTTTATTTCCAATTGATCAACGTCAGGAACAAAGCCTTTCCATCCAATCCAACCACCCACACAGACGCACTCAAAAGCGCACCCAAAACCAACAGACGTCAACAGTGTACACTGGAGATCATTCCATCTCTAAGCTTACCTATCTTTTTTCGCTATCAGAACACAGTCTCTCCCCCGATTAATCCGCTCCACTCCCCATATATATTATACCTAAAGAGCCTAGCGCAGATATCCTGATTTTTCTTATCCACACATTTCTATACCTCCCCTTCAAGTCTCCTACTACTCAGAAACGGTCCCGACTACAGCCCGGAGTTGTGTCGGAGTTTACACGCCGAAGGGCAATGAGCAATTGTGAGTGAAGAACTTGCTCAAGGTTCTTACGTGGCGGGTGGGATTCCAACCTGCGACCCTTTGGTTGCAAGGCGGCAACCTTCACTACTACACTACCATGCCCCATGCCTCAGAGATGTAGGGCACCTCAAATGTATTCTAGAAAGTAACAGAATTGACATGCTAGATTATCATAATTATTAAATTACTGATATCTTTGTTACAAGATACCTCAAAACTCCAAAAATATATAAATACTTTCTACTTAAACCCTCCTATAGCTTTAATTTCCCTTAAGTGTGTACATCGTGAATTAGCTGGTGCCTTGCGCTTAGCGCTCGAAGGTTGGAGATTACAATTCAACTCTTTTCCTGCTGATTGTGAACATAGAAAAGAATAAGCTAATGCACCGAGGCATTTGTGAAAATCAAGTTTCAGTTTATGTTACATCACTAACATGTCAAAAAAATTCCATTGTAAACTGCATCACAAATTCTATAAAAACAACTGAACACTCAGA
This sequence comes from Dendrobaena attemsi, assembly GCA_034693945.1. Classification (NCBI taxonomy): domain Eukaryota; kingdom Metazoa; phylum Annelida; class Clitellata; order Crassiclitellata; family Lumbricidae; genus Dendrobaena; species Dendrobaena attemsi. The sequence goes on from JAQFXW010004425.1 coordinate 1,661, forward strand.
AACATTTCCTAATTTTCAATGACTAGTTGATAGCACAGAAACGGCCATAACATAACAGTCGTAACAGTTGTTCAGATTCACAGCACAAGATGTAACAAGTATACATGTATACATGTATCAGAGTCTCCAAAAAGGTTCAACGTCTAGACTCTAAGAGTCTTCATTACAGCCACAGCCACTTTACAATTGGACCGCAGCTGGACATCAGTTGAAATCGGTGGTCATCAGTTATGGGTCGAACAAACGACGTGACTCTTTGGGTGTGAAATGAAACACACAACAGTAACAGATGAAAAAAAACTACGGTGGCAGAGAGCATGGCGACTTGGATAGCATTTTATGTTGCTGCAGATATGTTGCCCTTGATTTATTTTATCATTCCCAGAGGTGAGTACCTACGGTAAGTCTCGATTTCTGATTACGCTCATGGCATCGGCGCGTAACACAAAGAGTAAGATCTCGTCTGTTTCTCCAACTTTAATTCCAACTGAAAACAGAAAACAGTCATTTCCATAGCTATGCCATTTACTTGTTCACAAAGCTTTAATAGCTAGGGCGATAACAAAATAAAAACAATTCATATGTACTACAATTGGAACAGAAAACTAAATTTGATACCAACTCGTGAATGCTGAATTTGCTAGTGAGAAGGAGAGGAGGCACATAAACAGAAATTGGGGAAGATCAAAGCCAACAAGAAGAAGCAGAGAATTTTCCCCAGAATACGTTTCTTGGCAAACTAGCAGATCAGATCAGAGCAGAGCATATGCTAATTTTGAAAATGATCACAAGCAGAAATCCTTATCAGTTAGATGCAAATGGAGATTGTGCAAGACAAGTGGCCCACCACAACAACTTTCAACTGTTCCTGTTCATTTGGATTTTCATCTAAAATTTGGCGAGATGTTGCTATGATGATAGCACAGAAGTAGCTTACATTAGAACAAGAACTATTCTGCACTGTAATCAAAGACTCATAAGCCTAACTTAAAACAGGTCTAGCAATAGTTGCCATTGTCTGAATTCAAGATGGCCGCCATAACAATATCGAACTTATAACATTACATAGATAATTGGTGGTTAAAAGCCTAAATAACCATCAAAACATGGGTAAATGATCATAATTATTCATTTCGAATTTCTACCTTGAAATTATTCCCTCACTAAAACTGCGATTTGCCTGTTAAAATTTTCTTCCCATTTAATTCATGCACTCAGAAATTAAAAAGTTACTGTATAAAGGTTGCCATTTTGTAAATCCAAGATGGCCGCCATAATCACATCTGACAAAATGGAATCAAAGATTTTCTGATTTGTTAGATCATAAGGTTTCCAAAAATATATAGTTTTCATAATCTCCAAAAACATTTAACGAAATTACATATGCAGCCTGACTATATACTTTGTAGGCCTAATATAAGAACTACAGAATTCATTATTAGTGTAAATATGCAAATAGGTTCCAAAACATTAGTTTTATGCCACATGATGAATTGACTGGTGGGGATAATAAGATATTTAAGAGGGAAAAGAATTTAAAACTGTGAAGTTGACAGAACTGTTGAAAAGTGCTTCCTACCTTGTGGTCATTTTCTACTGGGTGAACATCATTTTCGGTCGGTTTCGACAGATCCTGTCCCGCAAGTCCAATTTCCTCCTCATTTCTTTTATCCTATGTAATTGCATGCATTGATAAGACACCGAATGATTAAATGGCCTTTTATTCGCTTCATTTATTCATCTTTTAAAAAAGCATTTACAACAGCCTCACAATATCAGTGCCTCAGAATTCAAGTATCAAAATTCTATGTTATCTCTGCATAAGCCAGGATAACAGTATTAGATGGCAAGATAGAAGTGTAGCTTAGATGTACATTATAGACATACATGTAAAACTCGTAAATTTATTGTCTTAAACATAATTATAGCTGTCGACTATAAAGCTTCCCTCTCCCAACAATTTCTGTGTACTAAATAACGGATACTCGGAAGATAAAAGCTTACCTTTAGTTATATTTAAAAAAAATTTAACTTTAATTATTTTTTTTAAAAGTTTAAATTTAATTATATTTAAATTTAATTCATCTGGATAAAGAACAGGTTGCATTTCACCTCGATCTTTCCATCAGTGGATGCCTTTCTCCCATCTTCCTGCTTCCTTCGATGTTCTTCCGGAAGCAGATTGTCGAGCCAGAAGAGATCTCTCTGCGAGAAGAGAAGGTCCATCAGTTTACGAACGCCCACTAACACGACCAGCTTCACAAATAAAATGAAAACTCATAATATGTTACACTTTGCTAAAAAAAAGGAAACATATTTCTCCTGTAATAATAGATATGTATAAATAATATGAATATATATATTTACTAGAAGAGAACTAAATACATACCGGTAGATATTGCATTCCACCTCTGTTTCTCTACTACTGTTCATGATCTGGGGGTTCCCTTACACCAGGAGCTGTCCCTGGCTCGGCACATCGATCTTGTCAGCCGTAACTGCTTCTACCAACTCCGTGTTGTCTCACGCTCACTGACATTTAATGCAGCAGTAACATTGATCCATGCATTTGTCATGAGCCGTCTCGATTATTGCTCCTCTCTTTATGCAGACCTCTCACAGGTCCGGGTTAATAGGCTTGAACGGGTTCACCGGGCGGCGGCTCGCCTAATTGGCGGCTTTGGCAGAACTGACCGTGTCTCAGATTATATGCGGGAGGTCCTGCATTGGGTTCGTTTTCCCCAGCGCATTTATTATCAGATATCCTCTTTGGTCTGGAGGTGCCTAAACAAAGTCTTTGGTCTTGAGCATGGGTCCTTTGGATGTTGTTGATACAGACCAAATTTAAAAGAACTCCAGATAAAAGACCTTTCTCCGCACTCCAAAGAGAAACCTATAATGAGTATTCTGTGTATGAAATCCCAGCCTAAGCTTACAACATAACTAATAATAGACGTGAAGAAATAGTATGTGACAGAGTTAAACTACCATGAGTGGAAAAGCAATTGAGACAACTTTGATGCTCTTGACAATCCACATCGTCACTGAACAGATCAGTTGGAGAATGGTAAAACAATGGACGTGTCGGGTCTTCACGTGGCGCAGATAGATGTAATCCGGCTGGAACTTCACTGGCATAAAGAGAATTTGTATACGCTCCACAAACTGGATAAAACAAAACGCGGCATTTAAGACTCTCAAGAAATGCCAGTTGGTCACAAACACAGTAAGCTCATTACAGCGTGTAACTTAGTCTATAATGTGGCTCTCAAAAGTGGTGCAGCTACAGACAACAAACTCAAACAACAACATCACTTTTAGGGCCATCAAATAAATATTTAGCGATACACCATTAACAGAAAATTAGTCTTTTGGAAGACAATTGAAAAACTATAAATATGCTAAAGACAATAACACAATAACATTGCAGAATTTTCTCCATTAAAAAATTAGATAAGATTTTTGTTAAGAAGGATAGTACAGATTTGTCAAAGATTTACCTGAACGCCAACAAGTGATGTGCAACCCATGTAAAGAAACACTCCGTAAAGTACAGGCATCGGAACATACTAAGTCACAACAAAACACAATGTCGGATAATAATATGAATCGACTTGTAACCAATAACTAGTCTGGATTGAGAAGAGAAATGCAGTACAGTTGTTGCTCGCAAGGCATTAGAATTGGTACGTAGATGCAATATCCGATTGCTTTCTTAGCTTGATCAATCTGAGTAGACTTTCTTTCCACTCTAGCAGTCTCGAAACACCCACTCATGTGTCTTCCTTGCAGACTCGCAGTCCATCATACCCTAACAATCTGCTACTGCCCCTTCACATCAAAGCATTAATTCAAGTCTATCCTTCATTAATGATCCATCTCTCACAATCATACATTGCCAACACAAGAAGCTTAATAAGTCACATCTTTTTAAGCAAGATGCTGTGACTTTCTCAAGCCTGTTTTAATGCTGATTCAAAAGATTAAAATATGGCACACTGTAAGAAACTGCCTAATGACATGTTCCTGTACCAAAATATAAAACTTCTGAATTACCAAAAATTAAGCTTCGTACAACTAACTGCGCTTACTTTCAGGACTGAAGTGAAGAACGCCGACAGACCTATTAGGACGTGAATGCCGACTCCAGTCACTCGTTGTTCCCTAGAATATGAAATTATAACCCCTTTCACTCCACAGAACCTTTCACTAACATTAAATGATGATTGTACAGACGGTTCAGTTGCATAGGATTTATTTCTTTTTGATGTTTGTTACTGTACAACAAGTACAAGTTCTGAGTGTCCTGTGTTATCTGATTTTTCGTTGTTCTCACAAGCTGTTTTCAATTGCTTATTCTTCACTGAGTCTTGGTTCAATAAATAATTATTGATTGATTGATTGGTAATGATGTATTTTAGTGTTTCAATGGCATCTCTCAAAGTATGAATTGCTCAGAGGTGCTCCCAACTACCGCACTGAGTCAGAGTTAACATGCCGAAGCGCCTCATTTGCTATGCTGCCTGGCGAAAGAAGGCTCTGTTTACTTATGGGAACTACAAGAATTGATCTTAGATCGTAATATTCAGTGTCTTGTCCATTACACTACCACCTCCCAACAGAGCAATTGCGAGTGAAGAACTTGCTCAAGGTCCCAATTCAGCAGCCTGAGATGAATTCGAACCTGTAACCCTAAAAAAAGAACAATAGTAAAATCAAAATCAAAAGACAAGTATACTTAGCTGATTAGTCAAAATGTTACCTGATACCAAGCATCTTGGGCCTGTCTCCTGGGGCCTGGGCCTCCGACTCACAGATGAGGCTGCGGACATGAGTTATGGCACGAACGGTGGCCGCAACAAACCACGGCAAACCAAAGACTGAGCAGAATGCAACAAGAAATGAGAGGACAAAGAGATCCAAGTGATACCCATGTCCTTTCTGGAAGACAAACGACAATTCAACTAAATTAGACATGAAAACGATGACAATATTTGTTTGTATATTTATATTGTGCATGTATCCACATATTACTATAATGTCATTTCTTTATGCACATGATGATGATAATGATGAGACCTGATTTTCCAGATATCCTTAATAGTGTCAAGCATGGTGTTTATCCGAATCGCCGAAACTCAAATTGTCGAAAGTGCTAAAACTCCGAAATACGTCGATTTGCCAAAAGGGTTTTTCTAACAAGCATACAATTTGCCAAAATCTAGAAAATCTAGAACTGTCCTCGAGCACAGATTAAAAATTATAATAATAATTTCATGCGCAATTCTGGGGAGAATTATTCAATGAGCCTGACAGATAAATGACACTTCGAAATGACAATAAAACTAAATACAAAAATGCTTTGATATAACACGCACAGTGCAGTCGAAACATAGAAATAAACTTAATATAATTTGATTGTATAATCATGTAGTTCATGATTATATGATTCTATAATGTAGCTTTGTGATCGGTAATGAGGGCTTTGTCCTTATTCTTCATTATTATTGCTTATATTAATTTATAACTATTGTTATTTTAATAAACATAATAAAGTGTGAAAAGACATAGGGGTACAAGTGGGGATACCGTCCCCCCCTCTTTTTCAAATATAAATTTAAAAATGTCATTACATATTTTCAAATTGTAGGCCTACCTAGTTAGGCTTGCCGATGTCCGCTGTCACTAAACATTTTATAATAATTTTTAACTGTCAGGATTTTGGCTTAGCTATTAAATACATCTATAATAGTAGCTTACAGTGCAATGTACAAACCAAAGAGATTTATATTATGTAGGTCTAATCTCATTTATACAGATTGTATAGGTTATATGATTGATATTATCGTCTATGGATGATGTAGATCTGGGATTTGATTTGAAAAGTAAACGCAGTGTTTGGATTTGCTAATAAAATCACACGAAAAAGAGATAAATTATTTTTTTAAACGAAAACGAGTAGATAACAGTGTAGACGATAAAGGTGTTGTTATTAAGTCTGCAATGGAGGTAAATTATAGCTTCTTCGCAGTTCTTGTAATCTCAAAGTTTAGGGTGTATAGGTGAATAGAATTGAGATTGAAAATTGTATAGGATTACCCGGCCAATTTCAGAGTGCCAAATTTGTCTGCAGATGCCTCATTGCCACTTTGTCATGACAATATTTATTTCTTATATTTATTACAGCGAATATCAAGTGTATCGTAATCATTGTGTGATCTATGTATTCTACTTAACCTATGTTCAAAATGTTTTGTGCAAGAAACTTGGAGAAAATATTTGTACCTCCCACTTTTTAGACCAAAGTTAGGCCCCTGTGAAAACACAATTGAGAACATCATAAAGAGGGAAGAAGAGCAGACCTTCAGTTTGTGTTCTTTCCTGTTGACAATGACAGCAGTGATCTGTTGGTCAAGAAAGATGAGAACTGTTGCTAGGATACCAGGTACGGCGGTTGCGAGGACCATCCACCAGTGCGCCTCAACCACGACGAGAGGATTGACCAGCCAACCCCTTTCGGCAAACACACAGACCCATCAGGAAAACCCGAGCATCGTGACAACTCTAGCCAAGACAAGTCGATTAAATTGTCATTATGGAAGTTTTGTATAGCGCACCTTCAAGGCAATCTACTCAGGAAAGACAAATATACGGACGATTGTATTAATAGAGGGAAAAGATGAAGTCATGCAGACGAGGACAATCGATGACGGAATAGTAGACCAATACAGACTTCCACATCTAGATTTGGTGCACATAGTGTTATCAGTATATAACGAATAACAACTTCACCACAGACTAATCCAGTCCTTATTACTCCATTAAATCATGATCTTTGCTAAATTCCTACCAAAAAACTTGATAACAGTTGTAGGGAAATCGAATGTTATCACATTTCTCCTACCAAAATGACTGATGACTTTTTAGGAACATGCGAATTTAGCACGTTTCTCCTGCCAAATTAAATATTTACACAAATGTCCTTGCCTTCAGACCATTTTCAATTTTTTGCAATAAAAAATCATTTCTATCCAAAAATTCATTTTTTCTAGGACTTGCTTGCGGACCACCTGGCACATGGCCGAGTACCACATGTGGTCCGCGGACAATAGGTTGGGAACCGCTGATCTAGGGTGTTACGTATGATCCGAATTAGAGATCTACCATCTTCGTTTTCTCAGTTAAGCTATGACGGAACTGTAATGGCTATGCCTTTGCAATTAAACACAAATACTACAAGGTGCAATGTTAATTTAAAAGGTAGGTTATAATAAGGACAGTTTCAGGGTATATTACGTGTTGTAAACCAATCCCAAGTTTAGTCAAACTGTCAACATGACGCGTACTGATGCAGCATTGCTTTTTGACATAGTTGATCCATATTAAATCCTTTGTTGGTTTGTCATCGCATAAAAGCACAATGTAACCAGTTCATTGCATATTATCTATTTATTTATTCACGCATTTCTATACCGCCCCTTCAGTCTCCTACTACTCAGAGGCGGTCCCGACTACGCCCGGAGGTGTGTCGGAGTTTACACGCCGAAGCGCAACGAGCATTTGTGAGTGAAGGACTTGCTCAAGGTCCTTACGCGGCGGGTGCGATTCGAACCTGCTATCTTTCGGTTGCAAGGCGGCGACCTTCACCACTACACTACCGCGCCCCATAATTAATTAATTATATATAGTTTGTACTTGACAAAATTATGCATGGCATGTTGCATATTGCCTACAATGCAAAGAAATTGAAGGCAAAGACGGCAGTTGATGTGACAGCTGGCCTGACCTGTTTGGTCTCGTAGGCTTAAACTCAGACGGAACGAGAAGTTTTGGAGTCTGCAGTCCAAAAAAGAAGTCTACTCCAGTCCAGAGAATAACTGCCAGAAACACGGAAAAGTCTGCTACAACTCTCCTTACCTGCAGCAAAAACACAAATGAAAACAAGTTCATTATTGAGCAAATAATTAGTTGGCTGTCGACCGTCGTGCAGCAGTCAACAGTTACGTTAAACTCCTGTAATAACCAGATCATGCATTGATACTGTGACTTTAATCGTAATGCGGTCTGTCACTGCGAAATGATAATAAACGAAGATGTTATTATGATATAACTCTTAGCACCTGTGCTGACACTTGACTACATGAAGTGCAGTTTTGATTTAATATGTTTGATTAAAAACTCCGGTACTAACTGGATGAGCAATTTGAATAACGTAAGTCTTGAGACGTAAGTTGAGATCACAACAACATAACGGACATGCTACAAAGAGACATGCCACAGCAGAAGAACTAACGCAAAGCCCTACACAAATCCTCTAACCTCTAACATGACTTCATACAGCCATTACATTCTTACATCGCAGCTGCATCAACGGCTTATTCTGCATAAATTGAGCGACTCACGAGCGTCGGAAAGTAGGTGGTCGTGCGGAAAGCTCTGAAGATCATGGCGAACGTAAACGTTCCACACAATAGGACACACGACAAGAGGAACACGTCTGGAATGGACTCGGTCACCGCGTTCATCTGACACCCCGTTCCATCTAGAGTCCAGTTCTTCGCCAGGCACGACAGCTTGTCCAGGCAACCAGCACGCACGATAACATGATGTCGATATGTGATGCAGTCCTCCGATAAGTCGCGAGTCCAGTTAAACAACGTCGAGTCGAGACTCGTATGACTGGCATAGACGGCGTCATTAAAGTCGGTGCTGTTGTCATACGTGCTGTTGTCATACACGCTGTTGTCATACGTGCTGATGTCATATGTGCTGTTCTCGGCGTGCGGCAAAGGAACACAGCGACAACGGTGACCGGAGCGCATCGGTGACAACCCGATCGGGTTTGCCGACCAGACGCGGCCGAGCTTAGAGACGGCTTCGTAGATGAAGATGACTGATATGAGGACGGTGAAGCTCTCCTCGGTGAAGCGAGTTATGTAACAAACGAGTGAACTCAGATCGAGTGCAACGAGAAGCAAGAGGAACACGAAGACCCAAGCTCCGATCCAAAAACGCGTCGACAGGAAGTCTAAGCCCTGCTCTCTGAAACACAGTTTTTAAAATGTCCATCCAGGCACAAATGATCCAAATATCAATAAAATTAAATTACATATTATTGCAGCAAACCATGGGCATGAAATTATAAATTAAAACTATATGAAATAATATTCATTTAAATATTGTTAGGATAAAAATCCGACAAAGGGAAGTACTCTTTAGCAATAGGAACATAAATCTCAAAATCTTTGCACGGCAAGGCTTGAACCTCAGTTGTCCACTACCTCAGCATACAGAAATTCATTCAAACTCAGCCAATCACAACAATAACTGTACATTTCCATAGTGCCTCTACAGATAAACTCCTATACCTGACAAAGGAAAACTATGAACTTTTGCAATGCCAAACAA
>JAQFXW010004426.1:0-11066 GCA_034693945.1 Dendrobaena attemsi
TTTGCATATTCTGTATCTTGTTATACCTGATGTTTTGTTCCCGCAGTGCGTTTGCAGGCGGTCTCATTAAAGTACATGCTTATTATTATGAGAACGACACGTTAATGCAAACTGTGAACTTGTTTCAACAAGCGCTGCAGATTTGCAATGTCTGATTTGGTATTTATCAATTTAAAATGCAAATCTAGAGCTGGTTGCAATTCAAGCTTTGTTCCATATTTGCTTTTTAAACAAGGACATAAGCTAGTAAAAAATTTAATTTCTAAAACTTTTTCGCGTACCACTTATAATACCGATGTTTGGTGTACCCTTTGGGGTATGCGTATCACCATTAATATTGGCAACTGCTATTGTGAAAGTGAAAGATTGCTGTAGACATACATAGCCACAACACAACAATAGAAAGAAATGGTGTTGCAGACACACACAGGTGCACAATGTAGACAGACTCAAAGACATACATAAAGACCTAGATAGACAATTAGTGAAAGAGTGGTCGGCAAAAACAGAAAAACTAATACCTGAAATGCGTAGTTGCGCACAGATGGAGACAGAGTGGCACAGGCAGAGAACAAGACAAAGACAGAAACACAACTAAAAAATCGACATCCCTGTGAGGCTGAAGAAAGCGGGAATCAGTTAACAGGTGCCTTCTCTTCATCCGATTCACTCGTTCATTCATTTGTCGTCCAGAGCACATGTAGTGTCCCTTTGGAGATTACCAATCACGTCGTGACATGTGGAAAGAAGAAGATGAAGAAGGCGGCTTCAGCGCCTGCTACTGAAGACACCTGAAACAGACGATGGACGAACGAAAGACAGGTGAAGTCATCCGCAGCAAATGCACCAAACGCCGGAAATGCCAAGACCCTGGCACCATGCAAGCCTTTTAGTGGCAGGCCAATCAGTCAGAGGCCATTCAGTAGCAGGCCAGTCATTCAGTTTTCGGACATTCAAATCTCAGGCCATTCAACTGCTGGACAATCAAGAGCAAGCCATTGAATTCACTGGACATTCAGAGACAAGCATTCATATTTAGGCCATTCAGCTATAGGTCCCTACAGGCATAGGGCCACGGGCATGACTAGGCATAGGACCACGGGCATGGCTAGGTAATGTTCAATCTTTCTGACAGTCTGGGCTATATAGTCATATCACTTGCCTATAAGAAATCTTACATTAAAAAAAAATGCCTATTTATTAAATTAATGATAAATATGATAAATAAGAATGACATAACATTGTAACATCTATTATAAACGTGAAACTGAACTTTGTGAGTCTATAAATTTTACTGCAGATTCGTTGTAAAATTCATTGCATTCAATAGATGCTGTGGCAGCAGCGCCACCTTGTGTTTCCCAATTGATACTTCTTTGATCAAAGACTTCAGCCTACTTCGAAGCAGTCATTAAAGCAGAGAAGCAGGGCATCTTAATTGGTGCTTTCATAACTCACAGATGCATTTCTAGGAAGCTGTGGTCGTACTTCTGGGCATAGTTCCATCGGATCATCGTCACATTCCTCTCTCCTTTGGTCACTGACTGATGAACCTGGTCTCACACTCTGGACTCATTATCTCTGGACACCATCACTGCATGCCTCTCAACTGAGCTGCCATAAACCCTGTGGAATCTAATTAAATCTAGCGACTTCTATAGCGCCAGTGTCATCCGTCTTTAAGCATCATTTGGTGATCACTTCAGGTAAAACCGTAGTCAAAGTCGCAACTTACTAGAGAAGTCAGATTGCCATGACATGTGCTCCAATAGCTGGCGATATTTTAGCTCGACATCTAAGGCGGTTAGCGGACTGGACTGTTAAAAGAGAGATTAGAGTTTACAGATCCGGCTATGGCAGAAAATTTTGTAATTCTTTGGCTCAACCTGAACCCCTCTATCCAACTTTGTTTTAAAAAATGAGTAGACTGCAGGGCATATTTTAAGAAAAATTTACAACTGCAAAGCATGGGGGCAAAGTTTTGATTCCGCTCATTCGTTTTTAAGTTGTGAAAAAAATCGATGACTTTTTTGCACAATCTCAGCCCCTAACGACTAGGGGTCTGGGGAGCGTCGTAAGCTCCCCAGCGGCAACTGGGTCTGGGGCAGAGCCCCAGAAGCCAACGAAATTTTTATAATTTGATGCCTAATGGAGTACATTCATGGCTCTTATTTACTTCCAAGTGAGCATTGGCTAATAATATTGGAAGTAAATAAGAGCCAAGAATATACTTCATTTGGCATCTACTTATCAAAATTTCGTTTGGTTCTGAGGCTCTTCGTTCATTTTATACCCATGCATAAAATGTGTCTTGCCAACCGCCAATTAGCCTATATCGGCATCTGTTTCAAAGCAGCAATGTCTAATTTTACTCGTGCAATTTCGCTGTGCACGTCCAACAACAGATTATTTTGTATTTTTTTCTTAATCCGAAGTTTATCGATAAGAATACTGCTATTTTACAACTGCACATTCAGTCGGTTACAATTAACTGCACAGTTTGGATTTACAACTGCAGAGAATGGCATCAACTGCACACTAAAATATGCCCTGCTGGGCCCTTATTAACTTCCAATTTGTCGTTGATTATTTTTACCCTCCGACTACAACTGGGGTCACAATAAAACGACCCCAAAAGTTTTCCACTAGTGTTGCATAGGCCTATCCTCTTAAGAGATATAGCGGGGTCTGGGGCGAAAGCCAACGAAATTTGGATAATTTGATACCAAAGGGATTGCGTTTTTAGGCTCTTATTTACTTACAATTTGTCAATGATTATTTTGACCCTCGGATTACAACTGGGGTCACAATTACGACCCCAAAGGTCTTCCACTAGTGTTGCATATCTTCTTAAGAGATATCGACTTAGCAGGGCGGAGACCTAGAAGCCAACGAAATTTTTATAATTTCATGCCAAAGGGAGTGCATTTTGGGCCCTTCTTAACTTCCAATTTGTCAATGATTATTTTTACCCTACGACTACAACTGGGGTCACAATTAAACAACCCCAAAAGATTTCCATTAGTGCTGCACATCGGAAATATCGATTTTGCAAGGTCTGGAACATAGCCCCAGAAGCCGATGAAACTTTGATAATTTGATGCCAAATTTAGTGCATTTTGGGCCCTTATTTATTCATTCATTCATTCGAAAATTTATATAGCACCTCTTCAAGTCACTACTCAGAGGTGCTCCCGACTCCAGCACGGTCAAAAAGAACAGTTTTTAGCCGACTATAGAAAAGACCAGAATGAGTTCTAGGGAACAGCCGTAACTCAGTAGGGAGGTAGTTCCATGTCACCGGGCCAACCACAGGCCTAGTTCCAACCACAAATGGGGTTAAAACGACCCCAACGGTTTTCGACTAGTGCTGCACATCCTCTTAAGACTTAAGTGATATCGATCCAGCGGGGTCTGGGGCGAACCCAGAAGCCAAAAGAATTTTGATGATTTGATGCCAAATGAAAGTGTATAATAATGATATAGACATAAATAAGTAATATGTGACAGGATTTCCACCTTTTTTAGATCTTGATGCAATTTGGGATATGTGAATATTCCAGGTCAAATATTAAATGTTGATCCGGGTGGACACCACAAAATTTCAATGAAGCTACTTGGGGAATTTTTAAGTATTCAACTTTTATTGAAAATGTATATGGGAGGTCTACTTTCTTTGAGAACAAAAAAGGAAATAACTAGTTTTATTCAGATTCAATGACAGCTTTATGACAGGCGTATGAACCAATCTGCAATCTTTGTATTTCCTGGTTTGCTGTTTGAAATAAACTGTTATAAGTTTTATGAGAAAAGTACACTTTCGAGTTATCAGCAAAAAGAATAAAGTTAGCAAAAGCTGAGGCATTAGGCAGGTCACTCATTGATAAATAATAAGAACAGTAGAGGACCAAAATATCAGACTTCCCATCCTCAGTCAGTTGCTACAAATTTAAGCCTACCAACTGACTTGATGAATTACTGGAAATTGACATGATAACCAAGTCATTGTGAGTGTTTCGTTAGCTTGCACCACAGACCCTTAAATTCCAGGACTGCATCTTTCCCAGAAGTAGCTCACGTCAAGATCAACAGTAAAAAAGATTCATCCAAATCGGACGCTTCCATCATTATTTTTAATAAAAAAGAGTAAATCTGCTGAGTTTGTAATTCATTAGTCCATTATCGTGGCCCCCCATAAGTCGGTGCCTACTTTGCCTATTTGGTAATCCGGTACTGTGCCCTTAGACATTGCCTTAGACATTGCCATCCGGAGTTCTGCCTCACACGCCTGATCCACTGCACATTGGATGAAAGCTATTCAGACGCAGGTCGTACGATAGATTTTGGGACATATCTATCGAATTCCATCCACCCAGAAAAGTTGAGACATTTCGTAGGTAAGAAGACAGAGGCCGGCCAGACGGACATATACTGGCAGACAGGAGCAGGAGCAGGAGCAGCTGCATCAGAGAGAGCAGAAAATGGCAGCATGACTAACTGAAAGACGGACAAAGAGACACACATATATTCATACACAGACATACATCCGAGAAATCTGTAGAATGAATAGAGAGTAATAGCAGAAGCATCGTTCCGTCCATCAAGACTCCAACAGAGCGTGCACTAAACTGACGGAAGTTTCGATCTTCGGAGGGGCAGAGTCGGAGGAATCGAACAGGTGGGCTAAGTGCCTGTCATTCAAACACACCAAGAGACCAGACACGTACGGATGCATGGCAGTCGAGCCTGACAAGAATACATCACATTACAGTCAGTCTACTGACTCTACTCACTCAACTGATATATCGATTCGAAGGAGGAATGAAGAAATTAGCACAAATTGTATGCATTAGCCTACATAATCTTGCCAAGGTTCTCAACAGACTAACTTAGGAATCTATTACGCTTCAGCTAGGTTGACAACACATCCTGGATTGACCCGAAATTAAAAAGTCTCACTTTCAGAACACGTTCTTTTCTCGTAGCATCCCGAAATAAATTTTTCTATAATTGAACAGGCCAACTTAGGATTTGCTATTTAATAAGCGTCCTTGATATGTCGTGTGCGTAATGTGTATGCACATCGGGTAGGATCACTAAAGAGGCGTGGTGTAGTGAGGTAGTTGCAGCAAGAGCGTCGCGAATTCGATTCAGATCCAAGCCACTGCATGAGGACCTTGAACATTGAACAAGTCCTTCACTCACAATTGCTCGAGGCACTTCAGAGTATTGACTCCTATACATCTCCCGGCTGTGGTTGGGACCGCCTCTGAGTAACATGGACTTGAAAAAGTGGTATGGAAATAAATAAATAAATATAATAATAAATAAATAAAGGGCATTACTATCAAAAATACATTTTTCATCACTTACTTTGCATAATCATGTGGTGTTTATAAGCATTATGTGCTGTAGGAATTCGTAGACTGCAGTAAGAAGTCATGGATGCAGTAATAAATGGTATCAATGGTAAACAAACTACACCGAGACTGCGGAGATATCTGCTCTCCATCACCTCACCTTCTCTAACCATACTAGCTATAACCCGTCAAAATTGACTACGCTTTAATTTCGTAAGAAGCGCCACGTAGTGAATAAAGGTGTAAATCGTGAAATCTTTTCTATTAACGCCGTATAGAATAAATTGATACCATGGTGTACGATATACAGGAGTGGCAATGAGGAAGGAGTATGCAGTTAATGGAAACAATTAATTCAAACAGCTACTTCTCCTTGTCCTCCTCGTACTCGTCGCCCTCCTTCTCCTGCTCCTCCTCCCTCTTCTTTTCCTCATAATCCTCCACGTCCTCCTGTCGTCTTCATACTCCTCGTCGTCCTCTCCTTCTCCTCTTGCTCTTCCTACTTCTCCTCCGCCTCCTCCTCCTACCCCTCCTCATCGTCGTCCTTTCCCTCCTCCTGTATTATATGTATGTATGTATGTATGTATGTATGTATGTATGTAAGTAAGCATGGATATAATTATGTGCATATGCATACATGCATATAAAACTATATATATTTGTATATTTAATATTATATATATGTATTTTATGTATGTATATATGTATTTGTATATGTATGGTACACATGTATATGTATATACATACATATAAACATACATGTATATATAATCATGTATGACTTGTATGTATAATATACACAGTCACACATACATATATACAGGGTAAGGCAAAACAAATGACCTCCTAAGTTTTTGCCAATATTTACATCAAAAGTGGCATTCTTAAACAACACTTTATAAGCTGAAAGGCAATTTATATTTACATGTAATTGCCAAATTTCACCAAAATATTTCGAACAGAACAAACGTTATTCAACTTTTAGTAACGTCACCCATTGTTTTTTGATGGTTCAAATAATGTTTAACAGTTTTTTGCTATTATTTCCACCAAAAGTAAAAAAACTGTTAATGAAATTCCACATGCTTAAAAGTAATTCATATTTACATGTAGGGGCCGAATTGCATTGAATTACTTCAAATGCAGCAAGAGTTGCAGCACTTTTGTTCGTAACGTTTGTTGCGCTACACTTTTGAATCGTCAGAATACAGAAGGTGGACTCACTAAAAGTGCTGCAACTTATTCTGCGCCTGAAATATTTCAATTAAATTTGGTCCCTGCATATAAACATGAATTACTTTTAAGCATGTGGAAGAGCGTGTTCGATCCCCGGCCGGTCGCATTTGCTTATGAACAAATTTTAAATTGTAGTGCGTTTCATTAGCGCCAGACATCGTTACATAGTTACATGATTATTTTGTTACGACGAGAATTATAGGTTTAGATCCTTATAAGTACCCATGCATCACCTCCTTTAAACGACGCCTTCCTATCGTTTGTCTACTGACTGAAAGCAAGTCCGCTCTTACCAGTAAGATTTAATTTAATGTAGCCTTACAAGTATCCATAGTGACCGCATCACTGCAATCATCAACACCACCTCTGTGACTATTGTCTGGTATCTCAATAATTTGCCACTTTAGTAGGTAAGCCGTTCAGAATTTAAACTGTAGTCTATCCAACCCTCACCTACTCCAACCACCTTCATTCCAGCTGCATTCTGATGAACGCTGCTGCAGCTTTACTAGATTCCATCATTCCAGAAGTTCAGTTAGAAAACATCATCTCACAGTTAAATACTGACCTGGACTAGCAGAAGCAGTCAGGGACAAAGTAACAGCCCAGCACCATAATAATCATACTGCCTTAGCTAAATACACTTGATGGACCATGCACCCCAAGAGGAACTGCTAGACATACGTTCCACTTGAAACACTTTGTCAAGTTTCTGAAAGGAATCTTTATGCCCACAGTGCTCCTCCTCCCATCCTCATGAATACACCACTGGGTCCAATCATTGGCGTTCGCCTGTTTCGAAGGCATTAATGGATATGAACAAGGCCATGGCGGGGCGGGGGAAGCGCTTCGCCTGGAATCTAATTAAGGCGGAACAACATTGGCGTCATCATTGGCATCACCATGAGATTCAGCAACAGCATTATTCTTATCAACTGCATCCGCATCACGATTGCTGTTAATTTCAATAATTGTCACCATCACTGTCATCATCACCACCATAAAAATTATCAGCAAGTTGTTATCTGCATCATTTCACTACCATAATCATCATCATCAACAGCATCAGCAGCTGCATCACCATCATCAATATCATCACTGGAGCATGATCGTTAGCATAATTTTAGCATCATTATCATTATTAGCCTCAATTGAAGAAAAGCAACATTTTACAGCCACCATTCTCACAATCTATTCTATTCTATTCTATTCTATTTATAGATCTCTTAAGCGCCTCTTTCAGTACAACCTAATCAGAGGCGCTCCCAGTGCGTTGGGCCCTGTGAAAAAAGATACATTTTAAGACGGCGGGCAGAAACAGCAGAACTGCCAGTTAAGATTGCAGAACGAGTCAAAGGAGGAAGATCATTTCATAGCATAGGATCAACAGAAACATAGGCACAACGCTGGAAGTAGCAGTTCGAGAACAAGGCACCAGAAGGTCATAGCGTCCTAGTGAACGGAGAGGGCGATCAGAGGTAGCCGAAGTAGGACGCTGAATCAGGTCACAGAGATAACGCGGAGCTTGACCCAAAACAGCTCTGTAGGTAAGGGAGAGAATTTTAAACTGAATACGAGCAGTAAGAGGAAGCCAATGAAGCTGCTGAGTCATGAATTTGGAGATGTGAGCAAAATGTGGAATGCGAGTGCTCAATCAAATGGGTGGCTGCGTTGAAGACTGATTGCAATGGAGACAGGAACAGTTTGAGAAGACCTACAAGTAAAGAATCGCAGTAATCAATTCTAGGACAAACAAAGACATGGTGGCACTTGCTTCTCTGGAAGTTGGTTGGAAAAACTGACATTAAAAATCATTATTATAGATGTCATGAAATATGGAAACAACATATATTTATAATCTTACTTTGTGTTGTATTTTGAGTGTAGACCATTGAAGACCTTGAGAGGGAGATGCTGAATGGTCAGAAGCTTCAGGGTCCTCCAACAGCGGCTGAAGTCAACACAATTCTAAAGAAGTTGGGAACGGAAGATAAGTAAGCACAAACACTCGCTACTTTCACTTTTCTGATTTAATTATTGCACCAGGCATTGACCAGAGTACAAGCTGCATTTCTGTTTTATAATTTTATTTTTAAATCTTGCATTTCACTCATGCAACTCTTTGATTGTCAATGCTTCAAAATAGTAGCTCTTCGACTGCTATTTATAAACCACAGGTGAGCTCATGTTTTGCATGTGTGTCAGTAACGAACATTAGAAGCACTATTTCTTATGTGCAGAGTTCATTGAAACTTTAGTGTCTTTTATGGCATAATTATAGTGAACTGTGAAAGAATCTCTTATCCTGTTGTTCTATGCTTTAGAAGCAAGCCACATAGCCCAATGAATAATGAAGTACTGCATTCCATGTGAACATGTTGCACGATTTACTTATATATTATATATCTATTATATATTGATATATTTAGATTTATCTATTTTATTTTACGTAATTATGTTGATTATCTTTATTTGTGCTTATAAAGGGATAAGACATCCATATATCCTTAGTCTTACTGATTGGATTACTCATAATACACAAACATATACTACTTTCTTCGTTCTATGATTTTTCAGGCATTTGCAAAGGAGGCATTGGACGTAGTTTGATAAATATTTGGCTTATTTGGACTTGAGACTAAAAGTCTTTGTCTTGGTCTTGAAGTTCAATGTCTTGAAGTTCAAAGTCTTGGTCTTGAGGTTCAAAGTCATCGAGACTCTATTTATTTGATGTAAACACTTTGTCTTATTTTGGTCTTTTGATTGGTTGTGTTTCATGGAGAGAAGGAAGATTCATTGGTTTTGTAACTGTTTCAGATTTCCATTGTTTACTGCAATCCACAGAATTTGTGTGGGAGAGTTACCCACAGCTTCATTTATTGACTGTCTCAGGAACCACCCTGCTCATCTGTAGAATATCATGCTGACATTCTGAGGATTGATTGACTAAGGACCAGAGATGACAAAACGGACGACAACCCTCAACGTCCTTGTACAAGTTTTATAACTTTTCTTTGATACCCAATGTTTTGAATAGTTATTAAAGCACTCAAATGTTGTACAAGTTTAGGACAGAAATTTATGTCCAGAATTATGTTGATGTACAAAACAATTTTTGTGTCTGTGATTTTTGCACTCTGCAGTATATGTAGGACTGTGGGGATTGTGGAGATGTTATCACTTGCTGTACATTAAATTTAGCTCTTGTATCGTAAGTTGTCTGTTGTCTGAAATTCCTCAGATCGTCTAGAGCATCGTTATTTTGTGATTTCTTTTTAGTTATTATCTTTTGTTGGTCAAACAAGTGAAGTGTGTTTGAGGTTTTTTGTAATGCTGCACTGCATTGGATAAGAACTAGATTAGCTTATTAAATTGGCAATGGTATTAGATTTACACTAGCCATGTGGTGATGAGATTTAGTTATGTTCAGTAGAGACTTGAATGTATATTTGCTAAGAAGATGCAAACTGTATGTTTTGCTTTAATCTTTATTAATCAGGTGCTTTTTGGTAGTCATTGCTTAGTTGTCTTTTCTAATCTATAGTCTGTTACTATGTGGGAGTCACTATATTTCACGGGTATGCAAAAACTTCATTAAGTCAGTGAACCAACCCTGTTTAATAATTTTCCCATGTTTAATAGACATGTATTTTTGCATATAGAGAACAGTATTTTCTGTATTTTTCCTAATTATTATTACAGAAAATCTGTGTTCATATATATAATTGTTGACAGTAAATGCCATTCTGTTCAAATAATGTTTTGTTTGTAGTTATAAGAAAGATGTAGCTGTTGGAAATTCAAAATGAGGTTCCTGAATAGCATTTTTGTTCATTTTGTCTGTAATTGATTTTTGAATGACTTGTGCTACTGTTCTGTTTATAGATGTAGGATAATCGTTTATACTTCTTTTCAGTACTGAACTTCATTTTACTCTTTAGCTGGGGCAGACTTTTCCCAGGACCTCCTTGCAGACCACCAGGCACATGGCTGCAGCTTCTTTGTCACTTTGTGTTCGACTCTAATGGTGCCAAAATATTCGCCTCACTGCTAAACTTGAAGCCTGGTTCGGATTGTTTCAAATTAAATAATCTTTACTTTTGAAGTATGTGAATACATTGAAATTGCATTCATGTAGTTATTTGACGACTTATTGCTTAGAAGTTCAGTGATACTTTTCTGATGCAGTAATATAAAGAAGAAATTTGATTCGATCAAAGAAAGGGATAATTTATCAGAGAATGTCACTACTGCTCACTCGTGTAGCTGTTAAAATTCATTTGGACAACAAATTTTAACCAAAATTTGGTTAAAATTTTCAAAATTATATGAATATGCTTCCAACATAGAAAATTAGAAATCGATATAAAATTATACTTGTACTAGATATCTCCCGTCAAAAATGACGGTAAAACCTGGTTTTTAACCCGTAAATAATCACGTCTTAGTGAATACAATTTCAAAGAATAT
>JAQFXW010004427.1:0-11066 GCA_034693945.1 Dendrobaena attemsi
GGGGCCAGACATATCTAGGTCATGAATGACCCACTTTCATTAGCTTCGTATCCCTCCGTAATAATAGTCCCAGCTACAACTAAGAACAGTTAGAGCACTGATAACTGATGATTTACTGCATGCTTCTTCAATTATCTAATGGCTGCTTGTTATTTATTTTGTTCAAAAGTGCACTAACAGAGTCTAGAAAAACATTTTGACAGTACTACATCAATATTGCATTGGAAGAATTCCAGCGTAAATAATTGAGAAAAGCATAGCGTCGGAGAGTAAATCTGTAAACTTCAGTTGCGTGGAGCTACCTGTAAACTTGCATTCAAAATTCTTAAACAATTACCCTGAACTTCTTTCATGACAGATAACTATATGGGAGGGTACCACAGAAGAAATTCAGAAATTAATTTTTTAATGGGAACCCTAATGTCCTCTGGTGTATTGTGAGGGTCCAATAGCCAGGGAAGCTATATTTCAGCACATGATCAAAATCAATTTTGTCTTGTGTCTCTTTACTCGTATGACGTGCTTATATGATTTTCTGGTATTGTTTTTCATTGCAGGGGTTTCAATCCTAATGGCCGTCCTCCAGCACCATTTCATCGCGGCCCACCACCTGGTTTTCGTGGACCCCCAGGAGGCCCAAACCAACAAAGAATGCGTGGACCACCTCCGCCGGGCATGCGAGGCCCACCACCTCCAGGAATGAGAGGACCGCATCCTCGTGGGGGAGGCGGGCCACCCTCACTGTTCGGACGACCGCCATTTGATCCAAACTTTGGACCAGGGCCACAGGGCCCTCCACAAGGAATGGGTCCTATGGGGCCTGGAATGAGCGGACCACAACAGCACGGAATGGGGCCTCCTGGTATGGGACCACCATCAGGGATGGGCCCACCAGGACCAATGTCTTCAGGGGGCATGGGCCAACAGCCTCCATCTGGAATGGGTCCACCATCTGGCATGGGACCACCAATGATGCCAGGTGGAATGGTTAGTTTATGTACAATATTTTTATGTAATGACTGCATTCTACCATGCATATCACTTTATGGATTAATTAGTGTTTTCATGCAAAACTTAATTATTCTAGTTATTATTTATTCCTCTTGGAATTATATAATTTTACTTCTAGTTACTTTTAGTTACTGAAATGATTGTATTGTTCTAGTTTTACTTACAAGTAGTTCTTTTATTCGTTTGTACAGCTTCAATTTAAATGAATTTCTTGTTAGATTTTACCTCTATCTCATCAAGTGTTCCCTTGAAGACGTTTCTTTTTTTAATGCATTCTGGTATAGTTTGAAAACTTCACAATTGTGTAATTGCATGCGCAAGATTCAATTTTGCAGAATTCTATTAGGTCAACTCTACTGCAGAGTATATGTTTGAAAGAATTTTAAATTCATGTATTTCTATTAGGGATGAGCTGAAAATCGGCTCGGTATTCGGCTCGGCAGAAAATTGCACTATTCGGTAAAAATTCGCCTCAGGCTCCAATTGATTCCACTGGAGTGACTGAACTACGATTATTTGATAACCCTTTCGATTCGACGAAGCATTCGTGAAAAACCTGGTGATTTACGCTTAGCTTTCAAGTGGTGCTATATAAGTTTTACGATTACGGCTATTTTCGTTTGTAGCCTATACCAATATAATATTCGTTGCAGCCACGAGTACTCGAGTATGTTACGTCATACACACTATGTATCCATCGATATCTATAGGCTTGTCAATTGCCTTTGTGATGACTCTTTGTTTTAAAAGGTTTTGAGCATGGCTCCTAGAACTGTAGTTGATAGATAGAATTAACTTACATACTGTTGAATGCAGTTAATTTTTGTTTTGCTTTTCGTCTTCCATTCTTGTCGCAGCATAATTTATTGTGTGTTGCTTGTTTTGCTTAAGGAAAAGAACGCAAAGTCTGATGATGTCATGCTGGCTGTCTACCGACGTGCCATTCGTAACTGTCCGTGGTCGGTTGACCTGTGGGTCGGTCTCTTGAGAGCCTTGGAAATGGTTGGCACGTCTCATGAAGAAATCAGAGGTAGGTTCTAGGGCCTTGTCAAGCTTGTCATGATTTTTATGTCAGTAAACTGTGTATTAATGTACTTCTTTCTATCTGCTGAAATTTTTCATACTTATATTTATCGTACTTATGCAAGGCAGCAGTTGAAACTTCAGGTGAAACTATAGTCCAAAATTGTGTTGGAAGAGTCCAGCTAGAGATCTGGGGCCGTATACACCACGCCATCGTATGTCTAAGTTGTCACTTAACTCGGCCAAGTTAGCGACTACGGGATAATTTGGTATTCACCACGACATCTCAGACCGCTAAGTAACGACTACTTCTGATCGGCCTGTGAGGGTCGCGTAAGTCCAGTAGTCGTTACTTAGAGAAGATCAACAATGGGGCGACCGACGCAACACACTCACTTAGACAGACAGGTAGACGAACAAGCACATCGATAACATCTGCCTGGCCCCCGGGCAGCCGAGGGAGTCTCGTAAGCTGCAGGTGCAACTGCCTCTCCTCCCCTCCGCCTGACCCCTATAGCGACCCTGAAACTGGTAGAGCGTAACGAGGCGGCATGTAAATGACCCGTGTAATTTATATGCTTATTAGAGTTTGCTTTACAATGTCATTCAGTTTGCACTATATGTTGTACAGCTTGTTTACATGTACAGCTTTACGTTCTGTAATATGCCTCCGTGACGTTCCGACATTTTTCGAGGTGTCAGTTACCAAAATCGTGTAATGTATCTGGTGTTCAAAAAACTTGCTAACGAAAGGTACCGAAATAATTGGAAGTTGCACAAATGCCACATTATGCACTTAGTTTGATTATGTTTACAGCAACGTTCAATGAAGCTCTTGGCTCCGGTTTCGCACAAGGATCTGACTATTTGGAACTTTGGTCGGCGTACATTGACTTTCTTAGGAGACGCGTTGACTGGACCTCAGGTGGGTGTTGTGATCAGTCAGCGCTTCTCAAACGGTTCAGTGTGATGGACTGGAAGGAGTAAGTCCATTGCCCAATTTATTATTTTTTTATCACCT
This sequence comes from Dendrobaena attemsi, assembly GCA_034693945.1. Classification (NCBI taxonomy): domain Eukaryota; kingdom Metazoa; phylum Annelida; class Clitellata; order Crassiclitellata; family Lumbricidae; genus Dendrobaena; species Dendrobaena attemsi. The sequence continues at coordinate 3,056 of JAQFXW010004427.1, forward strand.
TAATGTGCATTAAATTGATTTAAATATATGTTTAGGAATTATTATTTTCAAATTTTTTGTGTCTTGATTCACTTTGTGAGTTGACAGCCGAGGGCTCGAGCTCTGTGGACCGCATTCTGAGAATGACTGTTGTGCGTCAAATACATGATGTACAGGATATCAGGTGGGGCTTTGTAGATTGGAACATAGGCAAGCTTTATACTGTAATCGTAATTGCTTTTATGTCGTATTTGTAAAGCACTACTTACAAGCTAAACGCAGAGCACTTGGAAAGGGGTTGTTGGTTAGAGAATATGCAGCAGAACTGTGGACATACAAGTTTGTTGATTTAAAACTGATATTTTGTTTAACTCGTTGGATTGGATAATTAGTGAATTGTTAAATGGATTGATTTGTTCTGTTTTGATTCTTAAGAGCATACTAGCCAGCTGGAAGAGCTAAGGCTTGCTTTTGAACATGCTATCAGTCAGCTATTTGTGAGTGAGTACAGGATTACATTTGGCTTATTATTTGTTCAAACATGATTATTGATTAATCAGAATGATCCATCAATTGATTGGTTCACTGATTGATATTATTCTGGTGATGTTTGGATTTCTTGGTTATTTCAATGATGCAGTGAATGTTTCATGAACTCTTGTATTGCTTGAATAATTGAGATAAATTTGATTAATTAAGTAATATATTTTTTGTACTTACTTTAACGTTTTGAATGTGCCATGCATGGTGTTTATTGACATGTGTAACTTTCCCCTTTCTTAGGTTACCCAGTGGATGGAGATCCGAAATGCTCACTTACCCGGTCATGGGCTTTCATTGAGGTAGGACTCTGGTTTTGACCATTGTAAAGTTACGAAGTTTTCTGTCTTGGCAATTCTTTAAGCTTGTAAAATATAACTACATGTAGTGAGAGTAGAAGCCTACTTTATCTGCTCTGACCTTGATCCGTCAACAGTGGCTGCCAATGCGTTGCAGGCCTTGCTGCTCATTTGAACACAGCAAATATTTGGTGCCATATTTATCTTAGTAACAGAGGCAACTTTGTATGTGTCCAAGCACTCGCGTAGTGCGTTTTAAAAAACCCAGAGGTGCTGAGTGTGTTAGCAACATGCCTAAGTTCATTAATAGTGCCATGAAATGAAATGTATATAAAACACTGTTTGAAAGTAGAACTTTGCGTTTTTGGAAGTGTTCCGATTGTACTTTCTGACAACGACTCTTTGGAAACAACATGCACTTATGTAACCAAAAGCATTTAAATTGCATTGAACAGTTGTGTGTGTGGAAATGTAGGAAGGACATTTGCCTCTATTTTCAGGCAAAGTTCTGTCGTAACATGTCCAAAAGTCGTGAACTGTGGTCGCAGATGATGCTTTCAGGGTACGGAGGTGATGCTCAGATGTGGGTGGAATACGTCCAGCTCGAGCGGTAAGACGATCAGTTGTAAACATTGTTAATATCATTCCTCCAGCTGGCTAATGATGTGTTCCCTTTGGACTCCATAGGCCACCAAAGAAATTATTCTTGAAGCTGGAAGTTGTGGACCACTCCAGCAAACTCAAATTTAATGATGTACATTTAAATGAACTTAATGCATTGTTGGAACTGGGTTTTACATTCACATTGTCAAGCGATAAGTCAAGTTGCGAACGAATAGCTATACAAGTAGGTCAGTCGTGCACTTCATTTTACACAGATTGCAAAAGTTTATAATTTGAGATTGAAAACTAACTCTTTTGCGCAGGGCATTTGGTGACGTGAAGCATTGTCGTAAGATCTTGCAGAAGGCGCTTAACTTGGTTCAGGACTGGCCAGAAGTCGTCTGCGAAGCCTTTCTACGATTCGAGCGAGAAGAAGGTACTTGGGCAATTATGTAGCTCTATTGATTGTGGTATTGTACTGTATTGTTTGTTACATGCTGCTGTGACTTGCGGGTATAATATGGTATAATACCAAAGTGAGCTGGAAAATAAATGGACTGGCCCTGTTTTTAAAACCTTGAGATTTTTAAATTATTGGCTGAGCACATAAGATTTGCCTTTTCTAGGTTCTACTGTGGTCACGGTCCTTGTGATTATTCACCACTGCTCTGTTATGCGATCTGTGATTGTAGGATTAGATCTTCATGACATGGACTTGGAAATGCACTTTCAATTCTGACACTTTGTTTATAATTATAAGTTAAGTTTTGAAGCTACACAATGACGCTCTCATGACGAGCTGCATTGATTTTCTAGTTGCTTTTAGTTCATGTGCATCTTCAAATGTTAACTATATAAATAATTATCTGTCGTTTGATTAAGTAAAGTTTTTCCATCAGTCAAACGATCATACTATTAACCAGTACATCAATTAATAGATCTGTCTAGTCGCAATGGGAAGCTCATCTGAATATCATGGTACAATGCCTCACCCGAGTTCTGTCCTTCCTTCATTTACTACACTCATTTTCATAACGGCACCATAAAAATGTGAACAGTTCTAAGAAGGGGGATTTTGTGTGAATTTAGGTGACCTGGTTCATTATCGAGCGGCCGCCCATCTTTGTAAAGAGAAGATGAAGCAAGTGGCAGAACGAAGGTTAGAGGTGAGTGTGAAGTTTCTAAGAATTATAATCAAATTAAGTAATTAGCACTATTTTATGGCATTCTAATTTTATGTGAAGCGGAGCATCCAATTTGGGCTTGTATTGGGCATTGACAGATTATTATTTATTACTTAGATCTCCCTCTCAGGTAACAGGTTTCAAATCTGGGTGTGAATTTAACCACTGTCTGAATGAGACTGAATCCTGCCAGAGTACTCTATTGTCTGTACACACTAGCAAACAGCACTAGCAATATAACATGCATATGTAAATAATTATGAGCATTCATGAGACGACAAATTTGCGATATAACACGTATTATGCAAATAATTATGCGTATTTATGGAATGACAAACTATGAGTGAACCTTGTGTGACCCTATGTGAGCGGGGTACCATACACACACTTATATATATAGGTATCAGATAACTGACTAAGAAGATGCATTTTGCAAAGTTTCTGATCTTGTTCTCACACAACAGGAAGTCAAAAGAGCAGAAAAACTTGCTGAGCAGAAAAAGAGATCCAAGAAGGACAAAAAGCCGGCAAGTCCGTCACCAAAGCGGTCGTCTTCTTGGGACGAGAAGTCCGTCGAATTAAATCAACCTCTTCGTCCATACCAGAAGTCAAAGAAATCTCCAAGGCAGACGCAGGCAGAAGGAGTTTCAAATTTAGCAGGCGTTCATGGCAGCCACGTCGCAGAACCTATTGTTTACATTCGTGGTAGTCAGCAAAAGAGAAAGGTAGTCAGCCTTTTGAAATGTTTCATTGTTTACATTCATTGCATCGAGGGTCATGCAAGGATTTCGCCCAACACCTGTTCATTATGGCATTGCAGGCTTCCACATATACTAGTATTTACAGTCATACATGTGTGTGTAATTATGAAAAGAGCCAAAACTGGTCCAAGGAGGGGGCTCATGTTGTAGATTGCATGACAGGCTAGCCATAAACACCACGCATGACACATTCAAAATGTTAAAGGAAGTACAAAAAATATATTACTTAATTCCTCAAATTATATTCTGTGCTGCAGAACTTTGGGTCAGTGGGACAACAAGGTTACTTTGCACAGGAAAGTAATTTACTTGTATACCTTTGTCTATATCAGTGATATTTTACTTCTGAAAATAATTTATAATTCAATTTTAATTTAATTCTCTCGCCCTGAATTTTACTTCTTATTCCTATTTTACTTATCAAATAATTTTACTCCTTATTCCTATTTTACTTCTCAAATAATTTTACTTCTGATTATTGCTGTTTTTTGTGTCCTAAGTTTTATGTTCAAAAATTTAAATGTTGCAGTCACTATGTGCTTTCGGAAAATTAATCCACAACTGCATGTGTACATTCACAAACCAAGTAGGCCTATACCTCTTTGCAGCTTTTAGCAAGGCATCCTGTCCTGCGTCCAGAATAGGAGGTGCCAAAGATGGACCTATATGAAACATTCAGCCGCTGGGAGCAGATTAAAATACTTAGATTTTGGTTTCGTTATGGATTCAAAACACTGATGCAGATAATAAAGGACAATAAATTTGGTAGTAAGAGCTGTTGTTGTTGGATGCACTGGGATATGACACTCAAGTAGGCCTACATCTAGCAGCTGTTCAACAAACAAACTACATTAACAGCTGTTCTGCCTCCTCTGGCCTCCAGTAAACTGACCCTTGCCCACCACCGCGGCACCACGAACTTGCCTTTAGATAGCAACTCTCATTTGACGCAGCGCGTGAGAATTTACTGATGCCCTATAAGTATACACTTCACATTTGTGAGTAGAGTGGCGCTCTATAAATTTGGAAATTATGATTTCGCAATCAAAAAATTACGCACCTATCTCAGTCAACACTTTGTTCACTGCGGTCTTATTGTGGCCTGCCAGGCTAGGCCACAATTTGAATCAATATCTTGTACAGCAATCAGTAAGTATTCTCGACAAACTCATGAACAATGAACTTAAGAATACCACTGAAAAATAGACATACAATAAAAGTAGGCTTTTTATATAGGAATAGTACTACAGAGTACTGACACTACGTTGAAAAACGAAGACCAAAGATCGTATAATTATATCAAGAATAGTACTCGTAGACTGCCTATATTGATGACTATACCACATGCGATTTTACTTGCTTTCCTGGCCGTTTAATTAATAAAGCTAGGAAACTCACAAATGAAGATCAGAGGACAATAACTTTGAAAATGGGACTCGCGTCACCTTATTTTGAAATAGACAATGACTGTATCGCATAAGATTTTACTTTTGAGTTTCACCTTGACTTAAGCACTGCAAGAAGTAAAATGAATAATTCCTAATTTCGTTCTTACTTTGACTTCAGCAAATGATTCTTAATTCAATTCCTAATTTACTTCTTGGAGCTAAAATAATTCCTACTTTTACTTCTAGTTCTTGTTAACGAAATCATTTTAATTTTACTTCTAATTCTAATCCTCGTTAACGAAAATATCACTGACAGACACTACTTTAGAAAATAGTGCATGCCTACATGGAGGTTTGGATGGTAAGTCAGTCTACCATCATCTAGAAGCGTTACATATTTCTTTTGCCAATCTCTACTCAGAGGTTTGTTGCTTCGTTTCTGCAGATATCCCTGAAAAGAACAGCAGCCAATGCAATATAATCATCTGTTCGCTTGTTCATTTTACTACTGCTAGCATTCTCAGGGTCTTATACTCAAAATAAGAAAATTAAATCCCATTCATTTGTATAATTTGTACAGAAGCTCAATGCTGTTCGTCTTGTAGCAGTGAAATACTTAGGCATAAGCAACCTGCAATCGTACTCCATCTATCTACAAAATGATGAATAATAATAAATGAATACGAGATTAACGTGCCAGACCATACTTGAATCAAAGGCAAAACTGCAATGTTACTCAATACCAATGATTCTTGCGGATGTGGACTGATAATTGTGTACCAGACTTACCAATGGAAACTGTTGCTTTTCAACGTCAGCTTTACATATAATAGTAGTATAGCATGTCACGGTAATATTTAGATCTCCTAATACTGTTTATCGTGATTACACTTTTTGTGACGGTTGTATATTTAGAACTCATTTTTATATATAAACACTGTAATTTTGTAATCAGAGGGAAGTTGCAATTTTTTATGTTTTATGTCACATACAATTGAATAGTTTGTGTATAATTCCTATTGTGATTCACGTTGTCATTCAGCAGCCTGATAACTCACTACCAATACTAGATCATAGACAACAAATTTGAGCATCGCTGCTTTACACTGCATTTCTCTGCTTGGCTTGGGTTAGAAGTGCCTCTGAATATAGATTTTGAAGAGGTGCTATATAAAGTTTGATTGATTGACCATATCTATCTAACTGACCATATCTACCTAAATGAGCATAGTGTGTTATACTTGAGGTTTTATGGATTGTTAATCTACAACTTCCAAGCAATAATAACAAGAAATCAAGTAAAAGTATAAAATACAATGCTGAAAACGACGTCGCCCTATTTTTTATTATCATTGCAGTAATCACTATAAATAAGATATGCATAGAACGTATGTATACCTGTTTAATGGGTATGTCTCTGCCAATGCCTTTTGGCTCTTCATTCTTCACTTTCCTATCATCATCTTTTCTCCCCTGTAAGAGCAGAGCAAGAATTCAAACAATTGGGCTAATACAAAGTTAATAACGGAGCAGAAATAGAATGGTCTTCATGGAACTCAGGCTAATTATAAACATTTCCACGGTTCATCCTGAGAAGCTCAGTCCAACTTCAACCATTTTGCATGTTCATCCCAAATACACTGAAGCTGTTTTAACCAAATGTTCACTGGTTCGTTCTTGTGTACAGTAAAATTACTCTTGTTCACTTACAATCAGTTAAACAATTTCTTGGAATCCACGTACAAAGAAACACTGAAAAAGATTTGAATGAGAAAAACTAATAAATTACACTGTTTCAAAAACATTCTTATGCAGCTGAATTTGATAGAAAGCAGAAGCAAACTAAATAAGTATAGGCTGTAGCAAAGCAATGCTTTAGATTATAATATACACTAAATTCAAAGGAGTGTGTTGATATAATGAATCAAACTGATATAAATATCTGGAATTCCTGAAGCACTATTCTAAAGCCAAGAGCAGGGCAATCGTCATTTTATGAAACCCCATAAGAGCACTAAAAGCTTGGCTGCACAGGAGATCTGTGCAGTTCAGCCTTAATAGCGCTACGAAAAGTAACTTGAGCAGTTTAAAGCAGTTCTGTAACTGCTGTCCAACATATGGCCTGCCAGCTGCTTTTAAGTAGCCTACCAGAGTTAAATAAACTTTAATAACTTGTGTAAAAATTATGCAAAAGACGTTCTCTGGCCTACTTTGAGTGCTATTTATTTGTAACTTGGCCAATTATTATTCATTTGACAATGTGAGCACTAAAAGCCAGTTCCCAAGATGCGTATATATACTTACTTACTTACATGCAATCATTCATTATGATTGTTTCAAAGTATCATATGTTAGCTTGTTAACACATATAAAAAGAACTAAATATGTTAGTCGTTGCTTGGAGGTTACTGGTGCGGCCCTCGACTTCAAGAACAGTACGTCAACCGGTAGCGTGCTGGCCAGCCATGCTTGTTCGATTCCTGGCTGGCGCATTTGTTTATGGACAAATTTTAATTGTAGAGTGTTAGCGCCACACATCGTTACGATGAGAATTATAGGTTTAGATAGAAGATATCTCTTTGTGCACAGCATTTCATAATTTCAATATATACACTTCTACCACAAGCAATGTCAAGCATCATGTATATATGCACTATAAAGTACATGTAGCCAAAACAAAGACTTAACTGTTTCCAGTATTTCCCCAAAACTGAAAAAGCTAGAGCAAAAAGATACATCAAGTGACATTGTCTACTATCTATGCAACAAGTTCTTGACTCCATATTTAAATAATGAAATCTTTTATCACAGCCTTAGAGAAGACAAGGTGAAAGAATAAGACTTGTTTCAAGCTCCTCAAAGAAAGAACCCAAAACTTTCTCTCAGTGGCGGATCTAGGAATTCAGTAAGGGGGGCTCCTCAAAGAAAGAACCCAAAACTTTCTCTCAGTGGCGGATCTAGGAATTCAGTAAGGCGGGGGCCCCAACAATTTCGCAACTCATCTTCCAAAAGAATCTAATGTTATTTTGTCATCAATCACACATTTTCTTATTTCTTTGATAAAAATACGTTACGGTTAAACTGGGGTAAGCATTGAAGTTAGGGTTTGGTTAAGAAGCTTAAAGTAGATAGTCGCGCGCGAGTGCGAAACATTTTTTGACCTCTTTTTAATGCAATATCATGTGACACACGGTATTTGGACGCATCGTTAATTTATTTTGGAGTCCATTCACAAATTATGGGCGACGCCCATAATT
>JAQFXW010004428.1:0-11066 GCA_034693945.1 Dendrobaena attemsi
GACCTTTTAGAGCGTAGAATCATGGAATAAAACCTAGACTAATTAGAATAGAGCCTTGAACCTTTAGGGCCCTAACACTAAGCTGAGTGCAACCTATAAGACCGAATTTATAATATTACAAGTTTGACATGCAATATAATGCATATAAAACATAGACCAAAAGCTTGCATACGGTAACGTGTATGCAGATTGCAGATACGGCCTTAATTATTGCGTAGTTGGACTAGGGCCTATATAAGTATGCGACGTATGCCTATCTGCGATCGCTAAGCGTCTGTCAAAAAGTTTCACATATATGTCTAGATTCTAGAAAAACCCGAGTGAAGCTGGGCACAAAAGCTACAATCTCCTTTTATCTGACCTAATCTGATCGAAATCTGTTCTCATTTCATCTATCTTTTAGCGCCAAAACTCGAGTAAGGAATTGAAACTGTGTGGGAGGTGGTCCACAATTATGTTCACCACATGTCGTATAAAGCGAGCGTAGATCCGATGCCTGGGGAGGCGACAAACCTATTGCACCGCCATATACAAGTCTTATATACTTACGATTACCCCATGCAATAACGGGCTGTGAAGACGGACTGGTCCTGCCGCAGACGGCTGATGCTTGTTCGGATGCCCCCGATAGGCCTACACTGCATGGCGCGCTGACACGAAGACGTTTGTGTGCGTGTGTGTTGTGTGTGTTTCTGGCGCTATATCATTTGGCGCAATTAGTGCAGCACCGTTGAGCGTGGCAATGATAGCGCCTGAGCGAGTGGGCGATCCATTCCTTCGCTGTCCCTCGTCAGACCATACTGTCTCTGTCGTCCACCCATCGCCCGTCGACGGAGATGGAGGAGGGAGAGGAGGGGACGAGGGTGTCGTCGTCTGCAGAGGGAGGGCATCCGCTCTGATTTAGGATCGAATACGCCTCAACGGATTCGATGACCGTATTATCGCTATTGCCGACAGAACTGCGGCCATTGAAGAGCGAACTCTCGACGTCTTAAGGCTGCATAACATACGTGTTTACATGAAGGTCGGTCTCAATGCATGTGTTCATTTTGAACAACAATCTTATGGTCCTAAGAACGTTTATAAGACCTTGTTGCCAGTGGGGCAATTCAGTCGTACATTTTGTTGTAATAATGCGTAGACTTGATGGCGCAGTGAACTTGATGCTTGGAAAGCATGACTACACCGTGGTTCAATAGAAAGTAAGCCAAATTGTCTATTTCATATATTTATGTCTAATGCATGCTAATTAATCATGATAGAAATTCCCAGTTCTTATAAGCTTATTTAAAGAATCGAACCAACAGTAAAATTATGATTCCAACATGTTATGAATTTGAATGGATAAAAAGAATAAATGACATGAATCTTTGAATTTCATCTCCCGATATTTAAGTTTACGAGTAATATTCATATAGATTGTATAACGAAGTACTTATAATAAGATGAAAACTTTCTTCAATATTTCTGCGAAGGAAGTCTCATAGTAGGCTATGGTTTGATTATTTAATTGAAGAAGATGTTCAGAAAGTCCTTCTGCTTGCACGCAAGCCTGGAGGCGCTGGCGTTATTGGGTAATACATGAAGGGCCATCAAGGCTATCATCGTTTATTATCCTCTGATCCAGACCATCCCACACTTCGAACGAGCTTTGATTCATGTCGTTTACATCATGGATTCATTGGATTGTACTCCGGTAGACTTGCTCGTGCATCATTCACACTCCACACTTTATAGTCGACAGGGTTTAATAAAATATAGTTCAAGTTTTAATATTTGTTTAAGCTTATAAAACTAAAAGTCGGTAGCAAAATTTAGGCTCACAGTTTATTGAACCATCGCGTAGAAAATCTCACGCTAGCACTGCAGATCAGTAGGCCTATCTGTGAACCTGTTAAATTTATACAATAAATTTTTTATTATTAGGCTATTAGGCCTACGGTGAAACAATGTATCTCTTGTGAAGTGCAGTGCAGATTAATAGCCTATAAATAAACGTTATGAACGGATAGGAGAGTTACACTATCAGATTTGTATGGAATAAGAGCCAACGTGTCTATTGAAACCACGGAATAGCGCAATTGGTGCCAATATCATGAAGCCATTTAAATAGTAGGCTAAATAGTTGGTAAATAGCTACAAAACTATTTAGCTGACAGACCTACTTAAGTTAGTAACTAGCTGTAAAACTACTTAAACAGTTTTTAGGTTAGTAACTGTAGCTGTAGCTGCGAAACTAATTAGTGCAGTATATTTAAATTATTTAAATTAGCAGGCCTAACTATAGGCTATAGCTGCAGCCTAGAGTCGCCCTAGACTATTGCAGATAGGTAGGGCCCGAGATGAATATGACTATAAGCGATATGTAGGCCATTTAGACGATGTCTTTGGTGAAAAGTTCGGATAGCCTTCGGAGTTGAGGCAGCGTATGTATAAGCTTATATATATGGTTGTATATATTTACAACCATATATATACAAACATATATATATACAAACATATATATATGGTTGTATATATATATATAATATGTGGTTGTGTGTGTCTATCGTATTATGTAGGGCAATATTTGAGCTGAGAAGCGAGCGGGATTGGGGTCGAGAAAGGAGCACAAAAAATCGGACCGAGACAATCACGACAACAAGCAATCGTTGCGATGAAATTGGTTCGTCTAGGCTGCAGTCTTAGGTTTGGGTAAATAGATGCGTATACCTAGGCCTATATAATACTGGTATATGATAGGCTATGTGTGAACTGATTGGAAAGCAGAGGGAATAAATTAGATAGAAGGTTCAATTTCAACATCTTCTGCCGCACGCTGTCTCTCAGAACTCGACGCAATCCGGCTCTCATTGCAATTAGACTTTTGAGCAGCAGCGTGTTTTACAAACCCAACAACAGTCGCGCAACTGGGAACGAACTAAATTGCACGCGTTTATTGGATCTATAAATCTACGTGATTTTGGTCTAAACTTTAACAGGCTTAAGAATTTTCAAGAGACAACCCAAAGCTGTAGGACGTAGGCCCTACCTGAAGACTAAACTCTAGACTCTGAGAAAAACCCAGATCTTTTCTCTTGGCTTGTATCTCGGGATATACTTATGCGACCGGAAAATGAATAGGCCCTAGGCTAGATTGCTCTGACCTCCTGGTGACCTCTTGGTGAACTCTACAAATAACTTAGGTCAACAAAAACGAAATGACTTCCTATATCTATGGCGTCTCGTTTGAGCTGGCTCTAAGCTGTGCGAGCTATAGGGACTCAACCAAGTTGACCCATTTTGAGCCACCAAACAACGAACCAATCAGCTAATCTTAGCTCCCGGATATTGAGCATGTCGATCCGTCGTCATAATTTGCGCTTATATAAGCTTAATAAGCCTATTCGTCTGTTCATATCAGCAGTTCACCGGAAGATCAAGATTTCTGTTGTTGGCTTCGCTTCCTTAATCACGATATCGAAATAGGTCTATTATCGACCGATTCGCCCTCCATGCATCATATACACCAAGTGACCAAGGTCGCCACAATAACCAACAATCAAGTTGCAGCGAATGCCGCAGTCACGCATACCGTACCTTATCGGTCGACGTTACGTGGTTGTCATTAATCTCCAAGCAACTTGCACAGACCGCTATCGTGTCCGGCTCTCTCGGTGCGCATGCGCAATGGGAATTAACAGCCAATCGTAATCGATGAAATTAATAGTGGACGTCATTATGACGCCATCGGCTGACGTTTCTGAAGCCATTAAGTCGAATGAGACATGTTTCTGGCGCGTCTTTCTCGGTCTAGCTTCCCCGCAGGCCCCTTCTCACGCAATCCGCATTAATGGAGAAATTGATGCATTTATAACCGTACGTGTGCTATTGATCTGACTGATTTCGTTCTGCCTGTGCTGCAATAGACAAAGAAGGGAGACGACGTTTCTCCGCTGATAGATTGTCCGTCGTTCGTACAGATGGTCCGTGAATTCGAGAGCGCTCCGTCGACCCCTGTATAAATTTGCTTAGCGCCAGCGTATGGCGACGCATACAACGAACTCGGCGTTTGCTCGATGGTTTGCTCTCCCTCCTCAGCTGCCGTTCGCTGGAGATCCGCCTTTTGCCAACAAACTTAATGTCAATTCGAATGGGGTAACTTCATTAAATGGCCTTGACCCAATTTTATATTTTCTGACAAATAGGGCCTTAAGCTCCAGCGATAAACAGTCGTTTAAACGTACAGCACGGTGCACAATTTTCATGTATGGCCTATGTACAGGGTGAGCCGAAAAAAATGATGACACCTACTGTTTTTTATGGTTCAAAAACGTTTAACAGTATTTTGCAAAAGTTTCCGCCAAGAATAAATATTACTTAATGAAATTTTCCAGGCCTAAAGGCAACTAATATTTACATATAGCGACCAAATGTTATTGAAATATTTCAAATGCAACAAAAGTTGCAGCACTTTTTGTGGGAACATTTGTTGCGTTGCACGTTTTTAAAACAGCAGAACTTAGAGGTGGACTCACTTAAAGTGCTGCAACTTTTGCTGTGCTTGAGATATTTTGATAACATTTGGCCCCTAGATGTAGATATGAATTACCTTTAAGAGTATAGAATTTTATTATTTATTTTGGCGGAAATGTTAGCAAACAACTGCTAAACGTCATCAGTGGGTGACGTCGCTAAAAGTTAAATAACTTTTGATTTGTTTCAGATATTTTAATGAAATTTGGCAATTATATGCAGGTATGAGTTGCCTCTCGAGTATAAAAGTTTATTTAAAAATGCTCACTTTTGACGAAGATATTGGCAAAAACTTAGGGGGTCATTTTATTAGCAAGAAGCTGTTAAACGTGTTTGAACCATCAAAAAGCAGTGGTGCGATGTCACTTAAAATTGAATAACTTTTGTTCTATTTTAAATATTTTGGTGAAATTTGGCAGGTATACATAACTATGACTTGCCTTTCAGACTATAGAATTTTATTTGAAAATTTTCACTTTGAGTGTTGGGGAAGGGGTAATTTGTTTGGCTCACCCTGTACATGTCGGCTATAGACTATTGTGTAACTTAGGTTTAGTCCTATATAGGCTATTACATAAGCTTATTTAGGCTGCCATTAACTTGGCCGTAATGTTGCAATCATTCATGTCGAAGTAAGCAGATATAAAGAAATCTCATAATATCTCAGAATAGGTTAGGCATAGGGCCGAATAACTAAACGCATATCCAAAGCTCATTCCTATCCATGCATGACTCTTAATCGATTAGGCCTAATGCATTTTCAATTAGGAGTAAGTCTTATTGTTTTTATAACCGTGCGTCTTCGTCTCAATGGCTCCGTTTTCAGCATTTCATCGCCTTTAGTTAATACGGTTGCTAATCTGAAACAGACTGACGTGCAGTCAATAAGCTAACAATAGCTGGACGGTCGTCATGGACCCAATTTAGGCTCAAATGGAGGACATAGTCCAATTTCTTAGTAAGCCTATACGTTAACTGCAAGCTATAATTATATTTTTTTAATATAGTTTATATTTCCAATTGTTATAATTATGAATAATGACATAGAAGCTTAGCTTGCTTGGAGGCTTTTATTTTCACAGAAATAGACATGCTCATCATTTGATGAATAACTTGAGTGGGTTTATTTTGTGATGGTGGACCATAATCCATATCACACTCGACCTAACTTCTTGTTTAGTTTGTTAAATGCTATAGTTTGCTTTCTTGTTTCTTTGCTCGCTCGAAGTTTGCTTACTTACGCACACGATTGAGATTGATCGTAAGGGGTTGAGAGGGGATGAATGCATCAATTTCTCGGTTAATACGGATTGCGTGCGTGCATGCGGAAGCACAGATCGTTTTATTTAATCAGATTCACATGCACGTAGGCCTATAGGCCTACTGTAGGCCATACATGCTGAAAATTGCTACCGATTCCTTGGCAGTCCATAAGTACAGTCACTGGCTTTGTATATAACTTATCTCCTGTAGCTTGGGAAATAATTAGACCTAATCAATTATTGAGGCCCAATTCAGGCCAAAAGGTGCTTATGCCAACAGAACGGACTTGTTAGTCCTTTTCTGTTGAAACGCTTTCGGAGAACATGTATAAATACTTAGTCTTACACGATAAAGCAATAATTTATTCAGCTGCAACCTAATCAACTGCTTCAGACATTAGGCCTATAGCCTAATTTAAGTTTAATAATAGATTAATCGGATCATCAGACAATAGGCCTATCATTCGATCTCATTCTGTCGCCGATTTGACCTTCTTCGGCGATTCTTGTAAGCTTATGCCATAGAGTCTACGATTATTCGTTCTTAGTTTTCGTTAAGTTCATAGGCCTACTATGTTAATACTAGCTGTAACCCGTAAACATTACGGGCAATTATAATGAAGGACCACAATTTCAAAGAATGTACTTACTTACTTACTTGCTCGAAACGCAATTAATATCGTAATATAAAAAGCTACTTACCCTATCCCGTGTAACGTACCCTATTCTTTGTGCAAATTGCTTCTTTTGTTCGCTTCCGATAATAAGGCGTTCAAAGTTTCGGTTGGAAAATAAGACTAACCAACCCAAGCGTCCGTAGTGCGATCGGAGGCTGAAGGGCAGTGAAGGCGAATTTCAAAGAATAAAACTATACTTACTGGAACACATGGGTGCGGGCGAAATCTGCTCGACTTACCGAGACCGTTACGGCCGCAAGACCGCTAGCAAGACCGAATGTGCATATAAACAAATTATATATGTTGATAATAATTCCATTCTTCAGTGTAATGAAAATTGCCTGTATTTAACGATCTATGAATTAATAGATTGTCGTTTAGCGGATTAGAAGTGATTGACAGAGAATATTCAATTTCAATTAATGGTTTACTATTCAAAATCCATACCAGACTTCTTTTTAAGGATGATGTTTTCTTTCTTTTCCTTCTTTACTTTGCTTGTCCTTTCTTGCTTCTTATTCTTGATTTTCTTTTCGAGGATGTCCTGTTCCTTCTTACCTTTAGAATGGATGACTCTTTGAGGGGCATGTTCTTCTTCGGAATCAGAAAGATCATAAAACCTAAAACATGAAAGTCACAAACAAATCAGTGGCATTGTTTAAACCATAATAGTATAGAACAACTCAATGACACTCCCGCAGAGCGTTCCTTATCTTGGTGCTAATTATCTTGCTTATTATCGGGTCTAGGATATTACTCCCCTGCCATAGGATATTACCCAGGGCTGCCATTACTCCAGCAATTAATATTTTTATTGATTAAGAACTTGTTTTATTATCAACATCATCCAACTTCTTGTTTTTAAGTACTGTCAACAATTTCATTCGTCACTTCTAGTTCTACTACCATAAGCGGTTAAGTGTTTATTACATCGCAAGACCAGATTAGAAGTATTGATAGCAAAACAAGAATTGGGATGATAGATAAACATATTGGTAGTAGAACAAGACGTTGAATGATGGATGATTTTGATAGTAAGACAAGAAATCAAAAATATATATTAATTGCAAGGGGTAATATCCTGGAGGGCAATAAGCCAGAGGTATGCTGCTTCCCATATGACGAAGATTACCTGTGCTCCGTCCTCTGCTCCAGTCGAGAGATTCCACAATCTGATGCATTAATCTGAAAGGTGCCATCACACAAATGACTCCATTGCTATTCTTTCTGCTTAAACCTCTTTCTGTAGCTCATTCACACTTCAGCGTGAAAACTCTGACACTCCTTTGCGCTGTAGTCAGGACCGCGTAGTAGTGGACTTGAAGGGGCAGTATAGAAATGCGTAAATAAATAAATTAATTCAGCGTTTGTACATATTTATGAATTTTTGCGCTGCATGTTCTATAAATAAGAGCGATTTCCCATTTCATACATGATGTTCCACAAAATGTCTGCAGGCAGCTCAATAAAGTACATACTTACAATCATTTCATTACCATCCAAAATTACAATGTTGAATTATTAATGATCACAACACCAAGTTTTAACGGTATTAACTGTATTAAGTTTCAACTTGGCAATTAAAACAAATGCATGTTTTTAATTCATCAATCCAAACAACAGCTTTAATACAAATTTGAGTCAACAAACATTTGAAATTATTATCCATTTTAATTCATATCAGCATCAAGAAATAATTGCTGAACAAAAAATCTCATGTTGTACATTTCCCAATAATACGAAGTGACTTACAAGCAATTAAACTAATGTTCACATTAAAACAAGAAAACCAAAGCAAACTCGTAAAAAGATTTATTTACATACCGACTGAAACCACTCTTTGACGCTGCTGTCACAGGTCGCCCCCTTTTGTCAATCAGACACTTCTGCTTTAATTTTGAACTTGAAATCAGTGACTGAAAGCGTTTGTCAATTTTGGACTTTTGTTCTTTCAACTTAATCTGCTGTAACTTAGGATCTGAGAGGATATGAGCAAATCGCTCATCTTCCTTATGAACTGTCATGACCTCTTCTAACAGCAGAATAACCAGACGAACTTTCTAGAAGTAAAAACATGTAACACATCTTGCATAACATGCATATAATATTCTTCACTTTCAAAGTCACCAATAATTATTCTATAGATGTCATATTGTAAAAATTCTCCTCAAAATTGACTCACAAACACACAACCAACCAACAGTTATTCAAACGAGTTCAACTATTCGAAGAACCATGAAGTTGGAGACAGTGCACTTGAGCCATTCCCTGTAGAATAATTTCCATTTTCCATAATCCACCCATTGTTCATGGTGAGTGCCACCTCAAGGGATCCCACGCTAATTTTGTAATTATCTGTATTCTTTATTATTCCCAATCTTGTGAATAAGCGCTTGGATTAGTCAGCTGATCATTTGTTCCTTGTCACCGTTTTTATGGTCAAATTTTTAATGCAGCCAGATAATTTCGAAATGTAGACTATGTAATTGATGGGTCTAAACTGCAAGATAACCCTCGTCTAGTTCCTGCATCAACCCTTTTTGGGAGATGTAGACATTTCGAGATTACGATTACCGTAAGAATATAAGAGTGTCTACCAACATTTAATCTACTTTTATATATCCCACTTCCATTTGTAGCGATATTTTAATCTTTTATCCCACTTTGAGTTTAAGAGCTCTAGATTTTCATCATAATAATTATATCCAGGTTCTAACTGCAGTTATATTTTCATAATTATGTTATCCCGCTTCTAGTTTACGTTACATTTTAATTAAATATACAGTGTAATAGTAACCCCGCTTCGAGAATAAGTTAGATTTTCATCGTACATCCCCTTTGGTGTGTACCTGAATCATCGAAACCTGAATCGCTAATACATGCCCAAATCCAATTTCTCCCACTTCGCCAAAAGGGTTTTTCTATCAGGTATCCGATTTGCTGTAAACTAAAAAATTTTGTTTGTGTAGCCCACCTAAGCTCTGCATGCTTAGGTGGGCTACAGAAAATCACCTTGCGGGTTGGACAGCACTGGTCTAGAGAAACAGTAGCACCGAAAACACGAATCGCTGAAACCCTTATGGGTAAAAAAAGGTAAAGGTAAATCAATTCTTCTATAGCGACTTTTATGGCCTCGACCCCATGGGGAGATCCTTCGATTTCCTACTAGAAAACCCGTTTCGGCAAAGCGGCGGAAATTCGATTTCGGCACATTTCGGCAATTCGGGTTTCGACGATTCGGGTAGACACCCTTATAGAAGCTGATGATATGAGTAATGACTAAGGAAATAGGTCATCAATTTTCTAGGGACGTTTATCGAAGATTTTCTTCGGAATGACTAAAAAAGGTCATTAGTCTTTTGGCCACAGGTGCGGCCCGCGGCTTGAAGAATTCATGTTGTGGCCCGCGGACCCAAAGAGGTTGGACAGCACTGCTCTAGGCATACTGGTAACGTCATTCTATTAAAAGCCTACTCCATGAAATCACTATAAAGTCATCCAAAAACCATCAAGACAAGCAGCACAGCATAGCTTAAAGACGCACAATTTTTTATAACTGCAGCTAGCGTTTAGCTTTCGTAAAAACAGTATTAGACTTCGACTAACGTAGTGGTCTTGGCTTTTAGTTGCACACGTGCATCTCTCTTAAAACTCCGCAACATAACTTACAAACAACGAGTGCACATATGTCATTGATAAACAAGTAAGTAATTATTTAATGGTAAATTAACTAATGGAAATTACTATCACCGTAATTTCATCGTGATCGTAACTCGGAAGATATACGAAATATATCCTCCTTCACAATCACCATGATCAGAATACTATTATTGTCCTACCTACTCCAGTAATTTTATACTATAAGGCTACCAGAAATTACAGACGGCTGTGGTTAGGCCCCTAGTTATCTTCAGTAGAGGCACATAAAGCTACGCTAATATCACAGTACGTTTCCTTAAATATTCGGATATTGAAGGCTCTGATTATGCTGTGATAATAATATTCTGTGACAGAGGCCTGCATTTAGGCCTACTATAGTAAGCTCAATGGAGACCCGTATAATATTGTGACTAGGCAGGCAGAGCCTCCGAGGTGGCAAAGTTGTTTCTATTACTTTATACCATTTGCTATCTAATAGGCCTGAGCTTTTGCAGTGTTTTGGATTTTGTTATAAAACAAACACACAAAAGCCAAGAAATTTGATTTATTTTGTTTTGACATATCCACTTCTTTAAAGCTAATTTATTATTATTGATTCAATTGCTTAAAATCCAGAATTAGAACTTTAATTGTAGGCCTAATAACTGTAGCAATCAATAATTTGGGTCTATCAGTCGGAAATCTCACTGAAATATTAATTTAATCTGAGATGGAGCTTTATTCACGCCATCAGAAATCTTATTAATGACTTCTCATTTCCCAAAAACAAATTTATTTCATCTCTGCAACGATATAGGCCTAACGAGTTCACTGTTTCTCATAGCAATACTTATTATCTTTGTAATGCAAATTGCCATTCACGAGTATTCGACAGAGGAAGCGTTAAAGATGGGCGCAACTGAAGCCACGTGACAGTCGTCGACCAATGAGGCGCCTTGTTTAGAGCAGTACA
>JAQFXW010004429.1:0-11065 GCA_034693945.1 Dendrobaena attemsi
TTCACCACTACACTACCGCGTCCCAAGATTATTATTGTGCATGTATTTCTTAGTTCATCGGTGGGTTAATTATTAGCCCATAGGCCTACTTAAGACCGATTTATTCTTTTCATCTGTCGTTCAAAGCTTTTAGTAAATCTTTATTAAGGCCTAGCTGTAGGCCTAGGCTATAGGCTTATATCCCCATGGCAACAGTCCAGCATGCATGTCTATAACTATTGTACGCCCTATTTTGATCGATCTTGGTTATTTGTCGTTTGCTACGGGGCGTCTCTGACAGACATTTAGTAAGTCTTTAAAATTAATAAGAAATATATAGACGTATAAATGAAATAATTATTTTAGTAAGCTATATTTAGGCCTAAGTGCTTGATAGCGGGTTCGACTTAACTAATGGCCTAAGTGCTGGAACACTCCTGATACGGACAATCCAGGAGCGGGGTGGGCGATCTTATTTTCCAACTGACACGAGACAAACCACACAACAGAAAAGCGCTAAAAACAGCCAACAGAAACTTAAAATAAATTACTGCCCCGAGTTGGATTTGAACCCATGCCCTACGGATCTGACACTGCTCAGCTTATCGACGAGCCGCTCTCTCCACTAAGCCACGGACCCACCTAGCCTACGTAGCAGTTATGTAGGCATACAGCAGCAGGTCTGTCTCTTCTTTCTGAATCCTTAGAGTCTCCGAGGACATATCGCACTTTCTCCACGATGTCTCTGCTTTGGTGTACGATCATGAATAGACTGTTGCTCTGCTCTTAAATCTTGAATTGTAAAGATGTAATTGATCTTATTATTATCCAGAGGCGGAAAGAACCAGGATTTTTTTAAAATGAAAAGTTGTTTTTTTGTGCTTTTTGGTTTAAAGATTTTCCGATTTCGGATGACGTTAAGAAAATCTCAAACTCAGATTAGGCCAAATTCAATTGAGATTTCAGACTGATAAACACACAGTGATTAATTGCAGTTGATTTTTTTATTACAATTATACGTACAATCTTTGATTTCAGGCCACTGAATTAATGTTAATAAAAATAATTCTAAAAGTTTGCATTTGAAACGCTGGGCCCCGTCAACGAGGAAGGCTTAGCTTTCATAACAACCTTAGGAAAGCGCATCAGTGCTGCCACAGGCGACTCTCGTGAAACATCTTTCCTGTTTCAACGCTTATCAATCACAATTCAGCGTTACAATGCAGTTGCATTCCGTGGTACCTTTGGGGAGTTGGAATGTGCAGAATAGGGCCGTTCCAGTGATTTTAACATTAGGTAGCTTATAAGCCCCTGAGGGATCCTAAATACCTCGGGGCAAAAAATAATCAATATGAAATAATAGAGATGGTAATTATTACTGAGGTCAGATGAATGTCACTTGTCCATGATCTCATTGATTATAAAGGAATATCAGCATCAGATTAGAACACGATCATGTCTCAGAGACGACGACTATATCGACTTAATGAATAATTATCTGTTAATCATAACGTCTTACTTGAATCCTGCGGCCAGACTCTCTACTTGTTGGGAAGATAAGGCAGCACCCTGTTGCTGAGCACCAACAGTTGCACTTGCTGCAGCTGCCGACGTGGATGCTGGCTTAGCAGTTGTTGCAGCCACTTTAGAAGATGTCGCCTTCGGTTGAGTCGCAGCGGATGTAGATGCTGGCTTAGCAGTTGTTCCAGCCACTTTATATGATGTCGCCTTCGGTTGAGTAGCAGCGCACGGCACTCCCTGGTGACAGAAAGCAACGGAGTGTATGCGGAACGAGTGGATAGCGGAACATGGTATATGACAGATACTGGGTAGAGCACTACCCTTAATAGAGAATGTAACCAATACATTAGATAAATTTTATACAAAGTAACAGGAGCTTGTATTGAAAGAACTTTACCGCTAATCATACTCTCGCAGTACCAATCCTAAGCCCGATAAGCAAGAAGGGTGAGGTTACACTGATGACCATTGTTACAACACTGTAACAGTGCTCAGCGGCATTAAACAGAAACTACTACAAAATAATGTAGCGTGTAGAGCATCCCATAGGTAGACTCAACCGTCTTATCGCCAGACGGCGTAGTAAATGAGGTGCTTCAGCATGTCAAGTCCGACTCAGCCTCAGCAGTCTAGTCGGGAGTGCCTCTGAACAGTTCAAGCTACATAAATGCCTCCATACAAATAATACAGTACTGAAGCCCCATTCTTTCCCTAAGGTTTCTCTACAATATGTTCAAGACCGTTAGATGTCTGCCGCAACATTCCACTTTCTGAGCGCATTCAAGGTTCTTATTCGCAAGTATTTAATTGACTCCCATCGTGCACTTCGCTCCTCCAGCAGCCTTGATTTCCTTGTTCCTCTTCGCGCTAGAACAATATCGGCCCAGTCTCGACCAAATCAAATCGTCTTTAATTTCAACCCAAAAAACATATTGCCACAATAAGCATACAGCACATGACATAAGCAATGAGCAAAGATTCAATGTAGGGCAACAAAGGAAACCCAGAAGGGACAATTAGTCCTGAAAGACAGAGAGAGGCCTCATGCCATGTGATTTAATTTCCATCGTCAAAGTCCGGTTTTACACGAGTCCAATACAAGCAGCAATGGATGGCAGGAAATTATTTTTAAAGGATAGCAAAGATGCAAACAAAAACACAACTAAAATATCATCTTAAATAATACAGTATATGTAGAGTACAACTGTACAAGCATATTATATTACACAAAAGAGTATGAAAGCGAGTACGCAATTAATTTTAACATGAACACATTATTGGATGTGCATATTTCGTGCGGGATTAGATTCCATATCTGCACTCCTCGGGACTTTGTTGAAGTGAGCCCTGACCGAGCTAAATCTAGAAGCATTCCTGGTATTATGGGAGTGAATTTCACATGCCTCTATTGGCTTCTTTGGCCCTCTCCCGAAGACTCCAGTTGTGCATCATCTATCCATAAACCTTTCTTCTCTTAATGCTCTTCCAAAGACCTATCTATCCCATGTCAAGCACTGGGTGTGCCTTGAAAGGGGCACCTACAAATGCTTTGCTACGAAATTATACAATATTCGCATGGGTACATAGTAAGACAGAAAGGGTTAGATAACTACGAATAATCCATTGAATAAACCTATATAAAATAGAGCAGGTCAACTCACCTGAGACAGTTGGAGGCAAGGGTCGCTGAATTTGTGCCTTAAGTAAAACAAGCAGACATAAAACAGTTTAAATTCAAACAAATCCAGTTATTTAAGTATGGTATCGTAAGTATTAACTTTAATAGTTAGTTACAAACTGCATTCTGATTTACAAACAGCAGTATATATAGACCTTATACAATCAATAACAAGAATAATAGAATATGTCAAGATAAGTAACCTTTTATGGTAATTATCAGAACATATTCAATCAACACACATAAACTAGGTGACACACACACACACCAGAAAATGAGACATGCAGACAGAGAGAAAAATTAAAGCGGTACCAGGAGACAAAAAGAGAAGAGAGAGAGAGAGAGAGATCAGAAAGTGATAAAGTAAGTAATTAAGTATATTCCTTATTAACCATCTGCCGGAGTGTCGCTGGAATATCAGATGCAGTCTTTGCATAGTGGTAGCAGAATTGAGGCTGGAACATCACCTAAAGCCCCTTCTGGCTGAGCAAAATGGACTCGTCCACCAAAAAACTTTGATGGCAACGTTAAAAATTCCAAGAAAACTTTACGTCCTAACGCTCAACACAACAGAAAGGCGAGAAAGTTTAAAAGAGAAATAAGACTAAACAAGCCCACGACTTCGTGTCCCAGGTGTTCCCCGAGCAAATGGCGAAGATTTGGAGTGAATCTGTGCAAAACTGTGGAAATGAATTGCCGGACATGCAGAAACACACACAGAAAGTTCTCTTTATTTATGTAGATAATATCTTCGTTTATTATCAAATTTATTATCAATTAACAATGACAGGCCCTATGTCTGAAAGAGTTGCATAAGCACAATATCAAAGTCTTTACATAACCATATAATATTAAATAAACAAATTGATTAGTCGAACAACTAGATATTCCATATGTAAACAAGAGTACTAACCAGGTGACTGCTTGGCTTTGCCCCGCCGTAACTGCGCATTTGTTGGTCTTCATGCTCACCTTAACCACTGATCCTGAGTTCCTGCAGAGAAAAATCAGCAAGTTACATTACAGCGACACCTACTTTTCCACACCATCTCTTAAGTACTCTTGTGCTCCACAAAAACCTCCAAAACAGCTTCTCTGTCTCAGACAATCTGTGAGTCAGTCAGTCTGTAAACCGATGCAACACTCATGAATAAGATGGGGCCCCAGGCTTAGCCTTTGGATAACCATTCAGGAATCTCACACAAATATTCCATTGATTGAAAATCAGAACCTACCAAAACATTGCACGAATTAAAAATTTAGTAAATAAATAAACGATACATGTTATTCTGGAGATTAAGTAAACAATTACGTGTAAGAAGCACAGACCTCTAAGTCCAGACAAGCCATGGACAACAAGTGCTAATGATTTCATTCAATTCTTAGCCTCTGAATATTAGGTCAGGGAAGAGAAAAAGACAACACGGGCATCTGGCGTCAGCAACTTTAACTGCTTAACCAGGCGACCAGGCCTCTCCCTCACCGTCTTATCTTGTCACCAACTCGTTTTTGATCAGATGGTTTGGGGTGCAGATGGAGCAGAAATCTTGAAAGAAATTCCTGCAGGGCCTGCGATTCAAACCCACAACCTCTAGCTTTAACAGTCTCCAGCCTGCCACTCAACTTTCCCGCACAGCTTAAAAATGCAAAACTAAATGTTAGTTAATGGAGTTGAAGTGTTCATCTGCTACTAACTACAAAGACAACTTACCAGTTCCCACTTATTCGCACTTTCACATTATCTCCAATTCTCACTAAAGAACACAAACAAGAAGAAGCACATAGGTGAAGTTATTTAGAAACACGCGAGTTAATTTAAACAGAGACGAATTAATTTCAGCACAGGTAAGGCAATTTCAGTGACAGATTGTATTTGTTTATTTCTATACCGCCTCTTACGGACCATTACTATTCAAAGGCGGTCCTGACTACAGCCCAAAGGTGTGTCGGAGTTTTATATGCCAAAGCGCTTGAGCAATTGTGAGTGAAGAACTTGCTAAAGGTCCTGACACGGCGGGTGGGATTCGAACCTACAACCCTTCGGTTGCAAGGCGGCTATCTTCACCACTATACTACCATGTCTCAGATAGATGATACCTCAAAATAATGCAATTCAAGAACGGCTAAGCCAATGCCAAGACTGGTGATTGCGAGTGCACTAACATTAGAATGCACAACATTCGATCCAGTAGGGCGGTGGCTCTCAACCTCTTTGACTCTAGGGCCACGTTTCTTAGTTGAAAGACACGAGGGGCCACAAGGTTGAAATTTGAGGATTGGTCGGCCACTTTAAGCATACGGGTCACAGGTTGGGAGCCACTGATCTAGCGAATCTCATACATTTGTCTGTATATTTCATGCTTTAATTTACTAGCGAATTACTAAAAGCATGTCAAATTGTTACATTTGAATCGAAATAGAATGTTTGTTTGCAATTTATAAAACCTAAATAGAATAATTTGTGATAGAAAGTAATTATGTATTATTTCCTGTCCAAAGTCCATATTTGGCATATATTTGTGTTATTTTTTCGAGAGATTGAGGGCCATATTTAGAGGCCTGTCGGGCCACGGGCTAAAGCTTCGGCTTCAAAGGGCCACGGGCTAAAGCTTCGGCTTCAAAGGGTCACGGGTAGAAGCTTCGGCTTCAAAGGGCCACGGGTTGAAGCTTCGGCTTCAAAGGGCCACGGGTTGGGGACCACTCCAGTATCGCTTCCAATAATACCTACTTTCGATAGGTACACATGTAGAGATGCTATAGCTATACAAACCACTGATTTAAAGAAAGGACAAATAATCATCAAAACAGCGATTGAATATACTAATTTAAAATGATTGAGGTTAGATGAATGATCATCCTAGAGAGACAACTACCAATGGGATTGATTGGTGGAAGCGCCATAAGAGACAACACTTGTCCGGTGTTCTTCGTTGCGACCGGTTTCACTGCGACCTCCTTCTTTGCGACCTTAACAGGACGTACATCAGCTTTTTCGTCCTGCCAATCGAAGCACAAGAACATTGATAATGCCGATAGAAACTTAATGGAATTAATAATTAATTTGAATTAATAAATTAAATTAAATAAAAAAATTACTAGCAATAATGATAATAGTCGAATGATAATAATAACAACATCTAAAAACAATAACAATAGTAAACAATTCCGCATTAGTATCTATTTTATCCAAGACATACAAGGCTAAGTAACGGAACTGATGGGGTAC
Source organism: Dendrobaena attemsi (assembly GCA_034693945.1). Lineage (NCBI taxonomy): Eukaryota > Metazoa > Annelida > Clitellata > Crassiclitellata > Lumbricidae > Dendrobaena > Dendrobaena attemsi. The sequence goes on from JAQFXW010004429.1 coordinate 6,405, forward strand.
CATGACCATAAGAGGTTAATAAGTGGGATGTGGTAGTGTAGTGGTGAAGGTCGCCGCATTGCAACCGAAGGGTTGCGGGTTCGAATTCCACCCTCCGCGTAAGGACCTTTACCAAGTCTTTCACTCACACTTGCTCAAGCGCTTCGGCGTGTAAAACTCCGACACACCTTTGGGCTGTAGTCGGGGCCGTCTCTGAATAGTAGTGGACCGTAAGAGGCTGCATAGAAATTCATTCATTTCGGGAATTTGTATAGCACCCCTTAAAGGAACCTACTCAGAAGCGCTCCCAGCCCAGCCACGGTTATAAAATACGATTTAAGCGACTTGCAAAATGTAGATAAGGTGCTCCGAGGGAGCAGGCGCATATCTACAGGGGGACTCCATATTTCCATATCGAGGGACCCACCACAGAGAAATCTCTATTCTGCCTGAGCGCGGAACGAGAAAAGGGTACAATGAGCAAACCCCTGGTCGAAGAACGGAGGGTGCACAAATACAATACAGACATACACTGATCTCGTGACTACAGAATGTCACCAACAATGTAGCTGCAGAACTACCTGGAAAGAGTCCAAGAGTTGTTGGCACGCCCACGTTGAACGGTCTTCCACTTGGCCTGCTCAATCCATTGCACTTCTATGAACCTCTTAAGACTTTCTATTTTGGTCGTGGCTGGGCTGGGAGCGCTTCTGAGTATGTTTGTTGAAAGGCGCTATATAAAAGTCCAGAATGAATGAATGAATGAATGAATGAAAAGAGATGAATCGTAACTTGCTGGCACTAAGAGTAGAAGGCACCAATACGCTTTAACCCCTATAAGGTCAATGTCATCTCAGCCATTAACTGCATAACCGTAACCCTGTAACAGTAAGCCGAGCCAGATCTGTACATATGGGAACCTTGCACGATGACACAGAGCTAAATTCGGCTCGTGAAGCTATCTATCTTTGTGAATAACATGCTCGCGATGAAGGAGGATATGTTCTTTAATATTTGTTCCTGAAGAGTTGACGCTATGAGAGGCAATAAATAAATACGTAAATACAATACAATAATGTACATAAAGCTCAGTAAAGCCTATTGGCATTTATAAAGCGCTTCTCACAGCGTTTGCCTTTCAGAAGCGCTCCCAGTGCGAAGACCTCGAGAGAAAGATGTAGAAACACTTGCAGTGAGAAAGGTAGAGCGAAGACTAGGGGGGAAGTGAATTAACCGCATAACTGTAACCCTTTAACAGTAAGCTGATCAGTGGGACAGATCTGAATGGAGTTAAATTCGACTCGTGAAGCTATCTATCTGTGCGGATAATATGCTCGTGATGAATGGAGGTGGATATGTTCTTGAATGTGTGTTCCTGAAGGGTTCACACCATGAGATGAAATTATATAAACAATTAAATACAATACAATAATGTACGTAAAGCTCAGTAAAGCTAAGTACCGGCTCCAGTTTTGCTTGTTTAGGGTCCTGCTCCTCCTCCTGATCACAAGGTCTGGCTCTCTTTCCTCCTCCTGATACCACAGTGTGTGTCATAGCCGAGCTGCTGCTCTTGTTCATCTCCTTCGCCTGAAAGCAAGCAACCGCTCAGACAACCGGAAGACAACAACAACATCTCTAATGAATGTTATTTCTATGAAGCACTTTTCAAAAGCACCATAACTGTTTGTCTGTGTCTGTCTATTAAATTCTTTGTCTGTATACTTCAATATTATTGTTTGTAATCTGCGTTTGATTTACTAGCCCAGTTAGCTACATTGGGAGCGCGTCAGCCGTGTGTTTGCGCGGTACCGAGTACGAGCCCGATGCCTGCCGACATTCAGAGATTTAACATGGGGCGAGTGTGCAACAGTGGGATAGTCGATGCCTCATGTCCGAACCCGAGCCCCCACCGCGTAGGGACCTTGCGCAAGTCCTTCACCTACAGTTGCTCGTGGCACTTTGGCGTGAAAACTTGGACACTCCTTCGGGCCGTAGTGTGGACTGCTTCTGAGTAGTAGTGGACTTGAAGGGGCGGTATAAAAATGCGTAAATATATTTAAAGAAAAATAAAATAAAATTGTCTAGGGCCTCTCTGTGTCTGTCTTTGTCTGTGTATATTTCTAATCTGCGTGTTAAGTGTTCATCTGTTTATTTGTCTACGTTGTCTTATCAAGTGTGTCTCATCAGCACATCTAATAATAATTGCTGAACATTATTAATTAAAATTAATAATAACACTATCCTTCACATGACTATAAAAAGGTAAAAAAAATAACAATAATAATAATAGAAAAATAACAAGAAGAAAAATGAACGAGTCACTACCTGGCTTATGATTCTTTGAGTTGGGTCCTCTCCTGCTTTCTCCAGAATTTCCCCTTTCTGTTTGTAAATGAAAAAGCACAGATTTTAAACACAACTTTATTGTATAATGAATAGTGATCAACCTAGCGGTTACCTTTGCAGGTTGTTTAGACGCCTGAAACACTCCCTGTCTATGACTTGGGAAGAAGGAAAAGATTGGTCGTCGAGAAAAGGACATTTCTGAGAACGCAAGCCTTTGTAACAAAGGACATTTCTGAGAACGCAAGCCTTTGTAACAAAGGACATTTCTGAAAATGCAAGCCTTTGTAACAATAAAGCAAGCCATTGGCGATTATCCATCTAGCATCAATCAATCGATTATCGATTAATCAATCAAACAAGGAGTTAACGGAGCTCCATATTCTGACAAGTTAGGCTATCTAGGATGTACTACAATGAAGTGTTAGCGACATAAAGCTGTGCTATACAAAATCTCAAAATAACTGTTTTTAAATATAAAAGCACAGCAGACAGTTGATCTTCAACGTTAGGTGTCACCATGCAGCCGGATGCCATGACAGCAGCAAATGGGCGTAGGTTTGTAAAATGCAATGTAAATTGTGCAGGATGTGCAGCGTCACAACAATTATCCGACAAAATCAACTCAATGATTCTAATGTGACTAATTGTCCTAGAGACAAGAGAAGTTGACCTAACTAACGAGACTGGAATGCTTACTTTGGCAACTGCTTTTCGCTTTAGTTGGGGCATGGTGGCGTCTTCCTGTATAAAAGTATTACATTAGGAATTAAGATTATATCAACGTTGGAAAGAAACACCAGACAAGAAAAATAACATCAGACTTGAGCCTGTAGATTAAACGGCTGTTAGTTAACAAGCCAACTTTATCATACTGTTTCCTGAATGCCACTCACTATAGTCCAGTACGAAAACAATACAAGTAAACTATAGTACTTAATTTCTGTGCAACCATTTATCGTCAAAAGTTCATGAAATTATATTGCACAGCATGATGGAACGATAGTGAACACACAAAGGACTATTTAAAAACAGTTAGAATCAACGAATCGCCGTCTAGCGGACGACATCGATAAAATCGTATACGCCTAACTATTTGGTATTTTTGCTTTTAACTCAAGTCCTGTCGAACTATCGAAGGAGACAGAGAGGGGGACTGGGCGAAAATAGAAGATAATCAAACGTCATGTATATTGCCGCGATCGCGATCATCTGAAGTGTTCAGATTGGTACGTGCGACTCTCCTAAATCGCCGGAACGTCTCGAAAGCAAAATGCATTTTATTAACTGTATAAAACCTTTGAACTTCTCCGGATTTGTTACGGTAAATTTTCATTAACGACTGCACTTCCCGCTTACTCTGAACTCTTTATCATGGACTATATATTATCTTCAAGAGGTTTCACAAAGCTAGCAATAATAATTATTATTTCTAGAGCCGAATCAGCTGACGGATATTAGGCCTATTACAGACGATTCAAACCTTAACCCTACCCTCACAACGCTTACTCTGACCCTAACCGATATGCAGCGGCGGAAATTCTCGCCAAGCAGAGCAAGCATAATTGCTTCTGCGGCGGAATATTAGGCCTACGCCGCAGAAGATATTATCTTTATATAAAACTGTGGCAGGCCTACATGACACTGTGACCACGTACAGAATGGATAAACCTTTGTACAAGCCAGTCGACACTTCAGATCAGAGGTGTAGGTACTTTTTAAAGAAAGATAAAAATAGAAAATTCCTAATTTCTACTTTTAAACTTTTAAACTTATTTTTATTAACATTAATTCACTGGTCTAGAATCCGTAATTTGACTTAAAATCAACTGCAATCATTTTGTACTTATCATGAATAATTCTCAACTGAATTAATATGAATTGGAGTTTTGTTCTTAGCGTCATCCGAAATCGGAAAATCTTAAAATCAAGAAACCATTAGAAACCAAAAAACAATTTTTCATCTTCAAAATAAATTTGCTTTTCCACCACGATCGAGGTTCCTAGGAAATCAATATAGTCACGGGCTCCTAAACCAAACAGAGAAAGCTTAAATAGAAGTGTTCTCCAGATTTGAGTTTGTATTTCATCAGTATCATTAATATTTTATTTGCCTTTGAAATTTTAATTAAAAATAATAATAATCCTCAACAGTAGGCCTACTCATAGAAATTATATAGTGCCATCCCACAAGTTCAGATCAAGATCAGTCTTGAATGGACCTCCATGTTTAGGCTATTTTTAGACTGACAAGATGGCGACTCATTGGCAAGATGGCCACTCGGGGCTTATAAACTTATAAACAAAGGAGCACCATAATCGTTAATCATCCTATTTAC
>JAQFXW010004430.1:0-11065 GCA_034693945.1 Dendrobaena attemsi
TAAATCTAATCATCTAACAATTCTAGGCTAGTTCTCATAATGTGATTTTTGTTGCTGACTATTATAAGCCAGTTCAATGTCAGGTTGAAGATTTTTTTGTAGCCAAAATCATCAGCTTACGCAAATAGCCGTGAAAATTTTTGCTTTTAATCAAAACGACTGCTCACATAAACCGCCGAAATGCGACAAATAAAACGCAAGAGATTGCAAATGTTCAAATTCACAAGAATAAACATTAGCCTATAGGCCTACTTCTCTTTCCATTCTTCATTAGGCCTATATTCACGACTTGCAAAGTTTGCATTTTCTTTTCCTTTTCCTATTTTTGATTGGCGCTCATTGAAAAAAATATATTCACATAAGCTTAAATCTGTGCAATTAGAAATATGCCCGAATTAGGCAATTATTACCGGATAACAGAAAAACAACGACTTGGCTGTAATATGCCTAATAACTGATGGCTACTAAAAGCGAATCTGGAGTCATAGAATTTTGGTTTCGATCCGATAACCTCCGTCTAGAAAATACGATACAATGTATATTATTGTTTAATGTATAATATAGCAAACTTAATAAAGTAATAAATAAATATAATTGCTAATATTCGTTGAGAGACCGCGGGCCACTCTATTTGGCCTGGCGGGCCACGGGTTGGGAACCGCTGATTTACAACACTGGTTTAAAGGAACCAAGAAGAAACAAGCCCCTCCTATGCTGAGCATCCAAAATACAAACTCCAAGTAAGTTTTGTTTAAGGGGCACTATATAAATGCTTGAGATGAATATGAACCAACCAACTGCTCCATGTACATGCATAACACACGTAGATACACTATAGCATCATTCTAGCAATCAAATTAAATGCCAAATCAAACTGGATCAGTTTCAATCTAATTTAACTGCTACCTAGCCATAAATAATTTTGGCTCAACTTCTTTCAATTGCTCATTTGCCTTTTTCTTATGTCATTCACTCCTTTGGGTTAATTCAAACCTGAAGGACATATACTTCAGCATTGAAGTTTTAAAGTTAATTTATTTTCTTAAAATAATAGGGCTTTCTGAAGTGATATGACCTTCATGCAAGCATCAGCGGGGAACAATTTATGGCTACAAACAAGTTCATGGAATAGAGCAAATTTGGCATTTATGGCTACAATTGTTTTGGTAACAATATTTATAAGTTAATTGTTAAAAATGTTACAGCAAACTTAAGTATAATATACAGGAACGACATATTTATAAGTTAATTATTTAAAATAGTGCAGCAAATTTGAGCAAAACATAAAAGAACATGCAACCGTAATTCCATATACCTGTCAAAAATGCTATTAAACACTGTATTATTCAAACATTTAAGTCACAATTCATTATTAAAAAGTTGAGCCAGCGCTATTCATTTCTCATATAATGATGGGCTGGCTTTATGGCTACAAGTTCAATCTTCTGCTCACTTCAAATTTGAGGGATCACAAATTCATTTTCCAGTGTACACATCTGAAAGTTTGCTTTCCCATTATAGAAGTAGTGGTAAGCATTGCAGTAGAAACCATCTCCTACTTACCATAATTCAACATCGTCACCAGAACTGTGAGCTGGGTGCGTGAAGGGCATGTCACTCGCTGCCCATTCTGTGACAAAAAAATTATACTCTTCCAGCAAAAGCCTTGAACAATTAATTACTTTATCACAGAACAAATGTAGCAAAATTCAAAATTTGTCAATTCTTTAAAGAGAATACTGTACATCAATATCGACATGGTCATATAAAATTTAGAGTTACAGAATCTCTTAACACTTTTTTAACTGTGTCAGCTGTGTAGTTTTGCAGTGGGAAAAATGTTACAATTCATAATTTACAGCCCGGGTTCAAATCAATATACAAACTAAAGTAAGAGTCATGCCATGTAATCACTAAATCACTAAGGAGAAAGACAAATTTTAAAAAAAATTCTCTTGAAAGTTGGCAATTCTGTTGACATTAAAAACAGGAAAATACATTTAAGACTGCTTGAAATTTCATAAAATGTGTTATTGCCTTACCTATACTCCGAGTAATTCTACTTCTTCAAGCCAGCATAGTTGACATTAATCAGTGACAAAATCAAATTTAAAATGACATACTTTCAATTTAATTATGAATACAAATGAGTCATTGGTACTTTTGCGGTACAAAAATACTAGCAAAGCTGGGAGTTCAAAAGATGCCCACAACTGTACAATAACTGTCACAGAAATCTCCTCTGTTACCGATGCAAACATTCTACTTTAACATTGTACTTTGGATCAGATACCCTATTAGACATGCACCTAGCTACTCTCTTTTTGTTACTCTGGCATTCTTAGCTGAAGAAACTCTAAATTAAAAGAGGACAGACAACAACGATGTCGGATGATGAATGTTATTCAATTGATCAACTAATTGTCTATTGGAAAATATCGAAAAAGATTCACAATATTACATGATTGAAATAGTCTGCATGCCAAAATCATAAATTGTCTGACATGTATAAAGTAATTGTTATTGACATAAGTCATACTAACAGTGTTAATCAAGTGGTAATAAAGTGTAACATACTTGCTGTACTTTCATTAAAGGGGTCATATACTTGTCTATCGTTTTGAAATACGTTAAAAAAAATTGAAATGCACACTGCTTAGCAGTGTAAGTAGACGAGAAATTAGTCTAGCCCAAAGATGTCTACTGCAGCGCTAGCCGCCAAAGTCAATGTTTAGAACAATACAGAATTTTTGAATGTGCAGATATGCAGCAACAGAAGTTATCTGCAGTGTCCTTAAATCTGCCAACATCAACACACACAATATACTGTATTTACCAGCATCCAGAGGTCTCCTGAAGGAAATGTGAATAAGCAACCTACCATCTCCGCTAATCGGATAATAAAAAAGGGCATTTCACCCCATAATCTCCCGATTCATATACTTATGGTGATAGAAATGAAGGATTAAAAATCAAATCTTATTCTCAATTTTTTTATTCAATCTTTCTCTTGTCCTATCAACGCCAGAACATTTCTTGTAAACATTCAGCTCAGCCACATGAATCACTTTATTCCTTACTTGGAGTCTTGGCTGAACGGTTTTCACATTGCTTTACAAAAAAAGTTATTTAAATGTCTTTTAGAATTAAATTGGTAAACTTCAGTCTATTCAAGTAGAAGCTGTAATAACTTTGATTGGCAATGTTAGGCAGTTTTTGATTAGTTAAAGGAATTTTAAAAAAATGTATGCAGCTGGTGTGTAACAAGATATTTTGCAAACATTTGGTTTTTTGTTCAGAGCACAAACACTTTACAAAACAAAACATGTGGCCACACTCGATTAGAAACAGGAAATTTAGTTGTGTTTTTTTGTTCAGTCAAACATTGAGCAAATGGTTGTGCCATATTACACCTACTGAGACAATACATTTTGCACCACATTCAATTAGGACAGGTCAAGCCAGGTAGGACTATATGTAGCTTGTTTTTGAGGCATGGGTAGGAATTAGAGTTGCATCAGATTTAAAATGCCTGCAGAAATTATCTGGACTACTTAGCTGCAGTTTCTTGGTGTCTTCTGGATGTACACTGAATAACAGGCAAGTTTTGGTGTCATGTTGATGCCATTTGGAATTTGTATTCAAACCCAAAACTATTACAGTAATTAGTAGTAAGTACACATGCAAAGTAATCTAAGTATACTTCAACATTCAAATTTTTACTATCCTTCTGCAGCAGTTAATCTAGACCGGCAAGGGGGATCCGACCAAGGAAATTTTTTTTATTAGGGGTATAGTAAATTAATGATTTTCCAGTCAAAACTTTTGTGATCCCCCAGAAGAGGGGGACTAGATTACAGCAAGAGACCTTTCTGCACTATAAGAGTTTCTGTCATTCTGATTAGAGCACATTGCAAAATGTTATACTCTCAATGACAGCCGATACTAGCATCAAGATGTAGGCAAGAAGAGTGCAGATTTAAGCATCTGGTATTGAAAAGAATATACAATAATACCTAAAGTCCTACATACAAGTACACTGTAGTAAGTTAATTACGCAAGTATTACATGTAATTTAGAATGCATAAAATCCTAAACTAAATCTTGTTGTTTGTTGAACGCTTTGGGCTGATTTATGGAGTACGACTACTGTAGATCAATTCTTCAATCATACACATGACACAAGTGTTGCAGGTAATATGTACGCATAGTAAAACATGGTACAGATTTCCTGAAATGGAGTAACTTCCAGAACGGCTAATTCCAACATACCGTATCTACTTACAGGTCCTGGTAAATTTGGAACACACCTTGTCAATCATGAATTTATTTGAAGCAAGGTATAGCTATGTACAAGAATAGTAGTTTTAAATGGGTCTGTTTTTTTGGAAACTCGTCTAACAAATGCAGTACGCAACAGAGGACATCATGGATCTAAGCATGAAGCAAAGTGTCGTCAGGTAATGACAACAAAATGGAGTGATTATGAAGCAAGTGGCTATAGCTGGAAGCAAACGTAAATATCAAGGTACATTGCTTGTGCTAGTGTTGCCTTTGTATGAAATTAAAGCAGGGGTCATTTAGTGATGGCAACAGCCGCAACATGGCACCAAAACTTCCCTGTTATTCAGTATACATCCAGAAGACTCCAGTACATCAGTGATTTTATATGCTACATACATGTACTCCAACTTCCATGTACAAGAACATTTAAATAGGGTACTTTTAAGTAACTGACAAGAGCACCACTCAATATTTGTACTGGTCATTATTGTCAGGTAAAATGTTAGCATACGCTAAAATTTCATTCGTTCAGAGTTCTATGACACTACTTGTTACAATTGTCACCACACTGCTCACAAACTTGTACACGGTGTACATTTTTCTGTTTCTCCTGCACACACTGAGATCGTTAGACTCATTCGAACAAAGCCATTTACCAAAGCACCAAAACAAATTTAATCTATTCTGTTTAAAGGGCTCATTTGAAGATTTAGAAAGCACTGGAATATTTCTAGTACCTAATTAAAAGTACCACTACTCAAGGTGCTCCTGACTACAGCTCTGATGCAATCAAAGTCGGTTTGAAGCACTTCATTCTACCAATTCCACTTCTTCAGAGAAAGGAAGGGTGGTGAAGACATTTCTCTAGATTGTAGATTACAGAAAACCAGAGCCGGTTTAGCCTCTCGCTGGCCCCATGCTCATTATTTTCGGCCAATTTCGGGTGGTCCATGTCTAACTGAACACGAAATGTCGGGGTGTCGTAATAATAGTCCTACGCAAAAATAAACTTGTACCTAAAACAAAGTGATCATTCTAATTAAATCAGAGATTACGTTTTACCAGAAGGCAAATGAGCCAAAAAGACACTCAGGCCTATCCCTTATGATTGAATGCGCGACTGCCATCAATAAATTTTCATCGTTCTACCTTTGGGGGCCCCATGCTCTGAGCATAATGGTTAATCCGGCCCTCCAGAAAACTTCTAGCAACCATGGGATTACAGCGCCGTAAATAAAACAGCAGTTATCTCTGACTCTTGTTGATGAAATAGAGTCTTGACGTTAGTCATTTTTAGCACTTTTACATAGACTCTACCTAACAGAACACCTTAGCCCTTTGGTATATTATTAAGCTTCTAATTCACATCTTCAGCCAGTCAGGTTGACAAACATCGTGTTCGGAGGCCTATCTCTACTGTAACGTGTAAAACGACTGTTAAGAGCACATCTTGTGCATTGGACCACTTTTATCACGAATAGTAATTTTCAATTTATAACGCGCCTCTTAGAGAAACCTCAACGGAGGCACTCCCGACCCAGTCAGCTGGGAACACTAACGGCATAGTCATCAGCAAAAGTTCTAGCCTCAGATCAAGAGGAAGATGATTCCAGGCTGAAGGTCAAACATAGGCAGATCGCATAAGAGTAACAAGTCAGTTTTGAGAGACAGATCACAAAGACCTGCAACCAGGCAGTGAAGAGACCAGGAGGAAGGGATCCACAAGATAGCAAGGAGCTGAGCCAGCAATACAACTTCACGTGACCGAGAGGATCTTGAAGTGGATGCGCTGTTGGACAGGAAGTCAGTGTGAAGTATCCCTAGAAAAGGATGAGATTCTGCTACATTTAGGAAAGACACTGATAAGACAGGAAACAGCATTCAAAACGTGTTACTGTTCTGTGCAAAACTAAATACATTTTTGTTCAATACAATCTGTTGCATCTTGATCAATGTGTTTCAGTATTTTGGAGGTTCTTAAAAAGCACTATATGGTATACATGAATAATTGAATTCATATCTCTTGAAGTTGTGAACACAACAATCTGAATTCTTATTAGATATCCCAAGTGCTTTTGTACAGTATATTTTGCACATGTATTCTATATTGCCAAATAGTTCAGAACTTAGGCCGACCAGCTTGCTTACATTTTGGAATCACAAAGATCCAGGGCAGGATTTGTAATAGAGCAATAGATATACACCAAACAAATTGAAGTGAATATCATCATAAGAAACCAGGGTATTGACGTTCTTCATCTTGCTGCATGCCATATAAGAATTGGAAGAAAATGTTTATTTAATAAGTAAAACAATATTATAACATCTAATTTTTAAGACTAATCTAATTCATAAGAGTAAACAAGACAATACACTACTCGTTCTAGTTGAATGCAAAGAAATGAAAGTAACATAAATTCTGATCAGTTGTCCCTAATCAGTAATATTGTAAACATATTTCATTACGACATTGAAAACTAAATATCTTTTGTCTTCTAAATTGAAACTTATAATATTATTACTGGCATTTACCAACATCAGCTGAAAAACTGTTACTAGTTAGAAAATAGGGGGAAAATTGACACTAGCATAATCTGATATTGAATTAATAAAACAATTAATCATTGTGCTTATCAATTGACAACATCAGTTAAAAACAACTATTTGTTCCACTACACAGAGCACAGACAAACAAATTATACGACGACAAATTTTTTAAAAGTTTTTTGTATTCAAAGCAGTCCGTCTGGCTAACCACATTCAGAGAAAAATGATTTCAAATCATAGAACTGCCACTACATATAGTACCGTAAGCTGTAAGATATCACAAACGTGAAACCATTGAATTGATGATGTCTATGTCCTTGTTCGCATTAACTTCTTAGATCTTTGGGAGTTGAAAACTAGATCTACCTACGCCTCGTGATGATTTAGGGCCTACATTGCAGGTAGGGCCTACAGCCAGAATAGTCAAGCAGTAGAACGTGAGTAATGACAGCCTCCTATGATTATTTTTCTCTGTAAAACAAGCGAAAACTTCATTACTTATCTGACATTAAACAAATTAGCAATGGTTAAGTAATTACGTTGTTCTGAATAATCAAACATATGTCTTAAAAGAGTTACCATGAAATTGCAGAGAAATATTCGTAAAATATGCCCTAACAGAGAAATACGTCTATATTCCTACAACTATTAATAGTATTAGTAAAAAAAATCCAGTAAATCTAATATAAAGCCACTAGAAGAAAATAAATTAACTTAGTTTTCGGAGATTCAGAGATACATTACAGAGTGCAAAAGCAGAAACTTACTGTTAAGTGGTTAACCTGTATGTGTGCAGTTGAGATTTAGCGTTGACCATAGCCTGGTCCTCCATAACCACCACCATATCCACTTCCATTGCTGTTGTACGCTCCCTGACTTCCGTATCCCCCTGCGGTCACAAGCAACATTTCATGAAGCAGAGAACAAGTATGACATGCACTTACAACTCTCCCTTATACCACCTAGCAATGTTAAAAGCGTTACATATAATTATACATCAGTAGTATTCAAAACTGTCATTTTGGATCTGGTTATGGAGGAACCATACTGAATTCTACTTCAGGACATGTCCTTACCATGCAATGCAGAGCGACCAATACAAAACCACGAGGTGAATGCTTCACAATTTCAACCCTTTAAGAACTAGTGTATACTAAAATGGATGGAGCATTAACCGATCTCTTAATGATAGGTCAAAGATGCCGACGTGCAGCACACAAATTATACTAAAGGACAATAAACTTAGTTGTTTAAGCTGGGCAAATCCGTCCTAAGCACTTCAAACAGCACAGATTAGGGGCATTCAGCAAGTCCGCTACTTGCAATTTCTAAGCATCAACATTGATGCTTGGTCGTTAGACAATGGAGATTAACTTATGAATAATAATTCTAATCAGGTGTTCCAAACTCAGAACACAGGATCGTTACTAACAAACGTGACCATTACACACCTCCATATGGTCCAGCTGCTCGTTGACTGTAGCCTGTATTTTTCATTGCTCCACCTCCATAGCCTGCTCCATAACCAGATCCAAACTGTCCTCCTCCCATTCCTCCATTGGGACCACCTTCAAACATCAGATGGCACTTTAATAGAATCACTGTACAAGACTACAAGAGCACCGAAAGTTTCGATAATAATAATGATTATCAGTACCTTCATGGAAAAATAGATATGACAAATCTCATTTTAAACATACCATAGCGAAACGAATTAAACTGTTAAGACCGCTAATCTGTAAGGCCTGTCCTGCAACACTACTGTAGAACTACAACTCGAGATATTAACTTAACTGACTGTACTCACCAGACCCATAACCATTTCCATAACCACTTTGGTTCCATCCACTGCTGCCACCCTGGCCCCAGCCACCTTGGCCATAAGTGTCTGCGCCATAAGCACCACCTAATTAAAAATAAATCTATTTAATATAGGATAAGTATATAATTATGTACCTACGAATCAATTATTAAGTAGACAATTTACTTTAAAAGCTCGTCCCAACACACCAGTTCACATCAGTTGCATCACAGAAAATACTATAAACATAACGTTGACAAACACAGAGAACCAACTAATAACAAACTGTTGGCCAGTTGCTTGTAGAAAAGTTTGAGAATGGCAGCACAGATATTTCCTGTTAAGTCGAAATTTAAAATGACAGAAGTATTCTTTCACTTCACACACCAGTTCAGTGGGGAAAGTAAATTTGTAACTCACTAAAAAAAATCAGTGTTGCAATTTTTCAAACTATTTATTTAAAGTATATCCTATATTACTGCAAATCTCTTAATACATCTTACAAAGCATGGAACTCCACAAGTTATTGTACAACAATATCTAACCACAGATCTACCTACTACCAGTCATCAATGTTCTACCAATATCAAATTGAAGCAAAACATTTTGATTTAACTGTTCTGCCTTCACTTCACAAAGAATTATTTGGCAGTATGCTAAGCCATTTCCAAATTGTCTACTCGATGCCTACTTCAAAAGAGATCTACACAGGAAAAGCTTTTTACCAAGATTGGCTGGAATTCTGGAATCATCACTTGTTTAGAAGAAAGTTCTCTGTATTTGAAATAAGACTTGATACTAAGAATGTTTTACAAATGAAAGAAAATCTGTCATGCAAGAAAATGAATTGGTTAATGCTTACCATATCCTCCTTGGGCACCATAGCCGCCTCCGCCGCCACCACCACCGTAGGCAGCAGGGCCACCACCGTAGCTAGCACCATACCCACCACTACGATCACCAAAGCCACCACCTCGCCCTACAAGCCAATACAACATTCAATCTAACTTTGATGTGTTCCAATGCAAAATAACACCAGCAGAAATAGAACAGAAAATGTTGAGAAATCCAAATTTATATTGTAATTAACACTGTGCACTATATGCACACTTCTGAAAGCACATATATGCCTTCTAATCAACAGAAACAATAACTACAATATAGATAAATTAAGAAGCAAAATTATTTTATTCTCCAAATAAATCAAGTAGTTAAATAGAAGAACAATAAGTAAGCCAGACAACATGAATCACTAGATTATTTATTGTTTGATTCGTCCTTCTCCAAATCTGCAGCGAGATAACAAATATGAATATAAACTTTACATCAAGACTAAAAGCGGACGTTTAACTAAAATAATACCTCGTCCTCTTTCGCCTCCACCTCGACCACCACGACCTGAAAGATACAGAAAACTTAATTTTAAACAGAATAAAATACATTTGAGGTAGTTAGGCTCTTCTGGCTTTCTCCCATCTTCATTCACTCTTAACCCTTTAATGTCGAGAGTGCAGTAAAATGCATGGTTGTCCCTCTTCGCATTAAAGGGTTAAAGCCTACCTCTTCTTTTCTTGTGGCCTTGTCTGATTGGTCAACCAAACAAGATGAACTATTGAATTGCTTAGTTTGCTTAGATATTATACAATACAACAATTTGAGACAAATAAGATAGCTTATTCAAGCGTCTGCAAATCTTCGCACATATGAACCCGTTCATTCTAAAACAACAACTAAGAAATTGCCCTTAACGTGGTCTATCAGAGCAACTTGTATGAGGTTGAAGAAATCTTACCTCCTCGTCCACCACCACCTCCCGATTTCTGATCACGCTCCATAGCCTTCTTCACCTCACACGTGACTCCATTAATTGTGTGCATCTTTATTACTGAAAACAGGTACAGCAGCAGAGGTATGTCAAACAAATATACCTTCTGGCAAGGACAGCAAAATCAGAACACCTTCACTTTTCAAACATCAAACAAAATCAAAAAGTCACAGCGTACTTCTTTAGTAAACATTCAAAACAAAACATGTAACACAGGGGCTCAAAACCAGTCACTTGTTGGTTTCTGACATTTTTATTGAGTCATATTCTTCAATAAATGTGCTTCAAAATACTGCTTACAGAATGAAAATATCTTTATTCTAACTGAAATTAAGCTCGTTCGAAGCTTAAATTAGTAGAAACACAATTGAGAAAAATCTAATACAAAGTTTCTGAACGTTTTGTCATTAAAGTTCTTAGTTTGTTGTATTTGCATAGGTGAAACAGCTAAATACAACCATCGAGTAGTGTATTGAAGCTATATTTAGAAATATGAGACACCACACTATATGAAATAGTTCGGTCGGTGAATGAAAACAGTCATTTTAACCTTGAAAACATGTTTATTTAGCCATTTTTCTTAATGCAAATTTTGACACCTCAGTTCT
>JAQFXW010004431.1:0-11065 GCA_034693945.1 Dendrobaena attemsi
GGTCGCCGCCTTGTAGCTGAGGGGTTGCAGGTTCGAATCCCACCTGCCGCTTAAGGACCTTAAGCATACTTACTTAAGTCCTTCGCTCACAATTGCTTCGGCATGTTGACTCCGATGCACCTTTGGGGTGTGATTGGGACCGCCTTTGAGTAGTAAACGGACTTGAAGGGGCGGTATAGAAATAGGTTAATAAATAAATGAAATAAAAACAAAACCATGTCGAAGATCATTGCATGGTACAAATTGTCAGCTAGATGTCGAGCATGCTGGATGGTTGCCTTTGGTTGTCGTTTTGCTGTTGTCTTGGTTGTGCATCTGAGAACAGATCGTGTGAACTCGAGGACTGCGTTGCTTTTTGCAACTGGTGCGTTTTTCATAACGTATTAGTATGGTAGCCTTGTAACCATGTATTTGAAAATGAATATTCTGTATAATATATATATAATTGTTTAAAGAATTAATATCATCTACCCCAGCGTATGTCGTTAGGGATCCATGTTCTGCCTTTGCAGCCACATCGGGTGTTGGAAATGGCGGCTTGTTAGGTGGAATGGTAATTGTTATGTATGCTTATGATTTTTATCTCATTTAGATTTAGCTCTCTTGGTTTCCATGTTTATCATAATGGAGCTGACAACATGTTGTATGTTGTTGTTTGCTTAGACTACCCGTTTATCCTGATGATTTTGTGTGGTCTTTGGGCCAGTCAAGAACGTTGGGCCAGTCATGGCAGTTGGGCCAGTCATGGCAGTTGGGCCAGTCATGGCAGTTGGGCCAGTCATGGCAGTTTGGCCAGTCATGGCAGTTGGACCAGTCAAGGTCTTTGTACTGATCGGACGGTACAGAGGAGTTTAGGGGGTAATTGTGGGCAGCCAGAGGAAGGATATGGTAATGCTATTTGGTAAGTGGAATCTGTCTTTAAGAGGTTGTTAGTCTGGACAAGGTCAGACTATGAACTCGGAAGACGCTGATCGTAGACCAAGTGAATCCGACATTCGTGGTTGTTAGCCAAGCAGTTGCAACTATTCTATTAAGGTAGTTATCTGGGAAGTTCAAGCAGGTCAGGTTATAAAGGAGTTGTTGCAATAAGTGACTGATCAGTACGTGTTGGTTTTGTGGGTCATATTACGACGGGTAGTTGAGGGTTCCAGTCCATTAAAGCATGAGACAGTTGTTTTGATGTGGACGGTTCAGAAGAGTTTTGCACTACTTTCTGTTGGGCAGGCTGAAGAATTGCTTTAAATGGTCATATTTCTTTGACCAAAGTGCAACGTAAACCGCAGATGAGAGAGAGAGAGAGAGAGAGCTGTTGGGATTTGATTGTTATAATTTCTTTGGTTAGCGAGGAATAGGATTGCCTTTGCTGCTGCATATCATTCATCTTTCTTAAATGCTAAATGTGTGCATGATAAGTTTACTCAGAACGCATGATTTTCATAACTATATTGGCAGATTGGTGTTTTTATTATGATTCACTGACTTATGTTGTGCCAGTATTTGTGTATCGTGTTTGATGGTGCATCACATTCGAACCATTCTCAGGTAGACATCAAGAAGATGAAACAAACAAACTGTCCTGCTTCTTGGATCACTCAATGTCACCACACGCCCAACATTTTCAAAATTACTTTGTCTGAAAATTTCTGGCTATTAGTGTCAGAAAAGTTTGGCTATTCATCTATAACTTCTGGCTGTGATTTTTGTTTGAACATTTCGACCTCGTATTGTCTGGATGGTATGGGGTGTCTTCTTCAAACTGTCTGTTGTTATTGTATCGTTTGTGTAGCAGCAAACTATCTAAATTGTCCGGCTATTATTGCTGATTTATTCAGGCTACTATTGCTGTAAGGGTCCTACTCTAGGCCATGACAACCGTAGCTTTCGTATCCGATGTTAATTTTGGTAGATTCTCTGTCGGAATTTGGTTCTGCTGTTCAGGACATTGCTGTTAAGGCTTCACTCGTTTCTATGTTTAGTTGCACGGTTACGTAATGCACTTGATGAACCATGTATGTTCTCCTCCTTCTCCTTTACCTACTACTTGTCCTGCTCCCTCTGGTCGTCATCTTGTGTGTTGGCTTTGTAGAGGTCGTCGCTCTTGGCGATGACTCCCAATTGGAGATTTCATGTCGTAATAAATTTGTTTTCGTTCGAGTTGTGCCTTGTGTTGCTTAATTCTGAAGTGTACGTAGGGTTTCATTGACTGATGTGGGCTGACTAATTGACTGACTTGTTTGTTGGCTGAATGATTGATTGATGGATTGGCTGGCTGAATGATTGATTGATGGATTGGCTGGCTGAATGATTGATGGATTGGCTGGCTGAATGATTGATTGATGGATTGGCTGGCTGGTTGGTTGGTTGGTTGACTGGTTACTTGTCTAATGTCTATATGATTGACTTGTTGAGTCACCGATTGCTTGACTGACTCGTTGGCTGACTGACTGATTGAATCGTTGTCTGAGGGAATCAATAGGTGTGCTGATAGATGGTGAGAAGAATCGTTGGAGCAGTGGGGCTAGTTTTTTCGAGTGATGTTAACGGGGGTGTGGGGAAGATGGATAGCATTGGAGATAGGGTTCTTTTTGTCGTCAGGATTCAGTTTTGTATTCGTCTGTGTAATTAAATCGTAACTAGACGTAGAAAGTTAGCACATTGCCAAATGTAGGTTGTTCCAGATCAAAGGTCCGATGTGCGGACAAGGGAAACAAACAGCAGACCTTGTTCAGCTGAACTGAGGCAGCGTGAGCACCTAGTACCGATCTAGGGCGACATAGTTCTGAAGGGTAGTTGGGAGAACGTCCAGGCAAGCAACGCCAAACTAAGGCAGCTATCCTATTCATGTATATAATGCGCTGCTGAAGAGCTAGGGAACCAATGTAAGACATCACGCATAAAATTGGACACAGAGTCAAATATGGGTGTATATACGTGGCTAATAAGACGAGTAGAAGAGTACAGTACATGTTCCAAGCACTTTAGACGGACATCTGGAAGGCCGGCATAAAGAGAGGAACAATAGTCAAATCTGGGCAGTAATGAAGGAGTGGACAAGAGGACGTGATTGAGCGCGAAGTTGGCGCAGTTGATAGTAACAAGTGAATAGGTTGTTGATGTGGGGAGCAAAAGTAATTTAGCTGCAGATCCAAGGTGACACCAACAGTCACCAAGGTCGCGAACTGAGGTGGAAAATTGAAATAAGGAAAAGCGGCGGTAATGATTTATGCAGCTGCTGAAGAGTGCCAAGCCAATTGAGTGCTTCTCACTCAATTCAAAAGCGCAGCTGATCTTGTGTGTCACCCGCCAACAGCTCCTTACGCTTGCTTATAAGTACTTTTTTTATGATGTAGGTCGTTTACTTTCCTATCTTTACTTTATAAACTTCCGACTTAACCCACTGCTTTAATTCCAATCAGTGTGGCTCTGATTCTCGAGACATTGACGAGGCTATACAGGGTGACCCAAAAAAGTGCTTTAAACACCTGGGAAATATTAGGCCTATGGTGCTTTTATCCGATCGGTTCCCATCCACTCAAATTTTCGGTCTAACAGCCCTGACTATTAGGCCTATAAGTATATGTTCATATTGATACTTATAGATTTGTTTTGCAGCGTCAAAAACGGAAATAGAACAAATAGAAATTAAACTGCAATAGAAATTCATTGAAATCTTTAACTGAAATAAAAACTGAAATCATTCCGAAAAACTGAAATCGAAACTGAAATGAGGCTATTTCTAATAATTGAAATAGAAACTGAAACTAGAAAAAATCCAAAACTTTAAGTACACTGGTTGAGTTTGAACTATTTGAATGAAATTAGCCGGTTATATTTAAGTATCAATTTCCTTTCAGTATTTATTTATTTATTTATTCACACATTTCTATACCGCCCCTTCCAGTCTCATACTACTCAGAGGCGGTCCCGACTACAGCCCGGATCAATTGTGAGTATGTAGAATTTAATTAAAATTCTACTTTTGACCAAATACTAACAATAAACTAAACGTTCTTGAACCATCAATATACAGGGTGGGCCAAAAAAGGAACCGGCCTACGCTTTTGGCTAATAATTTTGTCAACAGTAAAAATCTTTACAGAAAATTTGACAGACTGAAAAGCAGTTCATATTTACGTACTACTGCCAAATTTCACAAAGATATTGCGATCAGAACAAAAGTTATTCCACTTTTAGTGAGCCCACCCCTGTTTTGTGACGTCTCAAAAACTGTTTTTGATGGTTCAAATAGCGTTTACAGTCTTTTGTTAATATTTCCGCCAAATGTTGAAATAATTTAATAAAATTTTACAGGCTTAAAGGTAATTCATAGTTACATGTAACAGCAAAGTTTTATCAAAATATTCCAAAGTAAAAGAATGTTACAGCATTTTTAGTGAGAGCACTTCCGGAAATCTGATGAATTAAATAAGTGTTACGCAACATGTGTTACACAAAAAGTGCTGTAACTTTGTTGAATTTGAAATATATTGGTAAAATTTGACCTTCATATGTAAATATGAATTGGTTTTATCGAGCTGTAAAATTTCATTAAAAATTTCAACGTTTGACGGAAATGTCAGCAAAAAGCTGTTAAATGTTTTTGAGACATCAAAAAGCAGTGGGTGACTTCACTAAAAGTTGAATAATTTTTTTTCTGTTTGACATATTTGGTGCAATTTGGAAGTTACACGTAAATATGAACTGCCTTCAGTCTGTAAAATTTTATATAAAAATTTTTACTTTTGGGGAAATATTGGCAAAAAACCTATGAGGTACCTTTTTATGGCCCACCCCATATATGGGATGAGCTCATTGAACGTTGAATAACTTTTGTTCTGTTTGAAATAGTTTGGTGAAATTTTGTAATTATATAGGCTGCATATACAGTAACTATAAGCCTACCTTTCAGCCAGTAAAGTTTGATTAAGATATTCCAACTGTTGACCAAAATTATAGCAAAAATTGTAAGGGTTATGCCTACTTTTCTTGGACCACCTCGTGAATTTAATTTCAATGACAAAGGTCATTGCACCTACATTATTACTGAAGTATTATAGTCGTGCAACGTGGACACATGTTCAGATAGGCCTACACAAAATGCAAACGTTGATCAAAATCCATCCACTGGAAAAAGTGGTCATTAACGTTTCGAATGCATAAACGAAATTCGGTCTAGAGAAACATTATGATCAGGTAGGAAGGCCTAATGCGATCAACGATTGAAGCGAAAACCTTTTCCGTATAGTGGAAAATTATTGTCGAGAATTGATGTAAAATGGCAGGGAGAGTTCCTCGCATTGCGACCTGT
Source organism: Dendrobaena attemsi (assembly GCA_034693945.1). Lineage (NCBI taxonomy): Eukaryota > Metazoa > Annelida > Clitellata > Crassiclitellata > Lumbricidae > Dendrobaena > Dendrobaena attemsi. The sequence goes on from JAQFXW010004431.1 coordinate 5,309, forward strand.
GCGATTACGAGGCCGCAGCGTCGGCTTTTTGCAATTTAGTTGACAAACGCTGTACGATGGAGGGTTGACGGGGTTCTCAATCGAAGGGGTGAACTTTTCATATGGCCGGCGTTGACCCTGGGCTCTATTTTGTCAACACCCCGCTGGTTGCTCGGGGCGGCAGAGACCAGAAGGCGCGAATTGGGCAGCATTGAACAAACATTCCACCAATTCTAAGATGTTTTTCAGTCGATGATGGAAGCCAAAAGACGAACACAATACCCTCCGATCAATTCTATCCCACTACGACCAGGCGTCCACGTCTTTGTCTCTGTCTCTGTCTTTGTCTGTATATTTGCCTGGATGTCTGCGGATGTGCTTCTATGTCTGTTACTCCGTCTACCTGACTGTGTGTGTCTTTGACTGTATATGCTATCTTTGTCCTTGTGTCTCTGTGTCTGTTTGTCTGTTTGTCTGATATTTATATAGCGCCTTCTGAGAGTCTTCGTCTGCCTGGTCGTCGTTTGTCATTTTCCTTTCTTCGTATAAGCGACAAATTATTAATGTCAACGGCGGTCGTCAGCCGACAAACAAGCGAAGAATTTCGCTTCATTAACCCTTCACAGCCGAAGAGAAGACGAACAGTGAGACGCGAAGAAAGGCAACGACCATATAATAAGAAGAAGAGGTAGAGAAGCAAGAGCAGAGGCGTACGCAGGCCTATAGTCCAACAACAACTCGATGGCTCTATGAAATTAATTATACGCCGTTCCACGTGGTCAGTAGATGCTAGAAATTTCATTCAAATTTGGTAGTTTTGCATTGATTGAATAAACGTAAAACAAAATAAGTTTCGGGTGTTTGAACCCGTAGAACCACTTAAGTGGGGAATGGAAAAAAATAGATTGATATATAGGCCACTGCATGAGGAGGAGTAGCTGGAAGAGGGGCAAAGAGAGGAGGAAACGGGGACGAGGAAGGAGCGGAGGAGAGCGAATAGGAGGAGGAGGCGAAGGAGAAGTAGGTCAGCGGAAGCAGACGATAGAGCAGTTTCGGAAATTGAAAAATTCTGCCAAACGCGGAAATCCACACACTACGTCCGTGCGAATATGCAATTGCGCGGATCACATACGCGTAAGTAGAGCTTTCCGGAAGCTCGTAAAAAGCCCATATATTTCTTACGTTTCATTACATTACAATTAGAGGATAAGAGGATAACTTACTGAAAGTCTCAATACTCAGTAACTGCAGCCGATGAAGCCTTCACACTTCTTGGCGGGATATAAACTCCACCAGTCAGCATAATGGCCACACAGGCCATTTTAAATGTGGGGGAGCGGTGGTGTAGTGGTTTAGCTCAGTGCCTTGCAACGGGAGGGTCCCGGGTTCGAATCTATCACGAGCCACTGCGTACGGACCTTGAGTAGGTTGTTCGCTCAGAAGTTCCATTGTGAGGGGCTCAGTACAATATTATGGATAAGACGTTATTTGAAGGGTTTAGTCATGAACGATAGAGTCTGTCTCTCATGTAGACGACCTTCTTTCGCGCTGTAGTCGGGAACGCCTCTGAGTAGCAGTGAACTTGAAGAGGCGTTATTATGCGCTATATAAATCTGCGAAATAAACAAAATTTAAAAAAAAATTCTTGCATTAATAAATCAATTAATTTGTATCTTTATTTTATTCGCACCCAGACATGCGAACACACGCACGCGCACTAACACACACACACACACACACAAACATACTAATTTGATGTTTATGCTTGCATTTGCCTATTAACTTTATTTATTTGCTCATTGATTTATTTATAATTAAAATTTTGTAGTTTCAATTCGCGCTCTAATTCTTCTTTGGCCTAGAAGTCTTCCCACTTGTAGACTCTGAGCGGTCCCTCGTGATTGATGTCTCTTCCGGGCACCAGAGACATCACGATCTCCCCTCCTCCGCTCTCCGTTGCCATGAGCGCAACCGATCGCCCTACCCTCCCACCGCAAGAGGTCGTCCTCAGGTCATACCCTTGCCCCAGAGATGACGGTTTTGCATCACCCAGCGACGGCGGGGGCGGCGGCATAACGGCTGTCTGTGGACACTGCACCTTCTTCCCTTTATTCCTGCGACACAGGCAGACTATCCCCGTTACCATGACAGCTGCTGCTAATACGGTTGCCACTATCGTTGCCGTGACAACGATTGTCGTGCTTGTGGGACCGTCCTCGAAGGGTGGACTATTCGGATGAGCCGAGTCCACGTAGAACAGCTGACCTTCAGAGGTCAAAGAACCATTCCCTGTCGCAGGTATGGCTGGAGGGTCATCCTTCCTGTCTGATTCCCATCTCCGTCCCTCCCCATCGCCTCCCTTTTCTCCGTCTTCCCTGTAGTACGAATCATCCGTACCAATTACCTCTTCCCAGAACCTCGCGTTCTCCTGTCTATTATCGCCGACACCCTGCCTCTTCACCCCAAGGGCGGATGCAGTTGCCCAGCCCCGTCTAGAAAAGGGGGTCTGCTGTATCTGCTGCGTCTCGGAATTGACGTAGCGACCAGCCTCGAGCTCGAGGTCCTTTGAAGACAGAACGGCGGTGGAGACACGATGTGAAACTGGACCCGGAGTGGTGGCAGCTGGTCCTCCGTCCTCCAGCTGACCAGACTCGAAGTCTGAACTGGACAGTGAGGTTATGGTGCGACGCAGAAGGGACGTGGGACTGGAACACTCGTTCCGCTGACGGTCTTCGACGTGCAGCGGCGTCGACATCAGCCACTCCTTGAGCCACTGCAGTCGAGCGTCACAGCGCCAAGACCGACTCGATATCCGCAGCACGGCGAGGTTCGGGAAGCGTTCGACAAAGTCCGGGTGCAGCGTCACTAGTTCCGAATTGTCTAGGTTCAGATCCTGAAGACTGGAGGCGAGGTTGTCCGACGTGTGAGAGACGAACGTCCTGGCCAGACCTGGACTGCTGTCGAGGTCCAGTTTTCGAAGGTTCGTCAGAGCAAGGAATGGATTGTCCTCGAGCGACGGATTCGCCGTCGGGACGTAGGCCATGGAGAGCGTGTGCAGTTCGCGTAGACCGTGGAAACATCCGGAATCGAGTCTGTCGAGCGGATTCTTCGACAGCTGGAGCAGCTGAAGAAGGGGAGTCCCGAGAAAGAGGTTTCTTCCGAGGTGCCTGACGTGGTTTCCGCTCAGGTCGAGGTGTCGCAGGAGGGAGAGGCGTCGAAAGGCTCCAGATGGGAGATCGGAAAGGTTGTTTCCCATCAGCGACAACGTGTTCAGCTGGGAAGAGGCTGGAAAGTCGTCTTCGCTGACTTCCTGGACGTCGTTGAGATCGAGGAAGAGTCTCTGGACGCTCGGCGGAAGCGGACGAGGCACAGACCGCAACCGGTTTCCGTTCAACCAGAGTTGTTGCAGGTGAGGCATCGATGCCAGCGATCCGGGTTCCACCTCCTCCAGTCCGTTCTCGTCCAGCACCAGAATCGTGACGTTCGTGCAGTGTTCGAAGGAGTGTCGGTAGAGGGCGGTCAGCTTGTTTCGGCGCAGCTGGAGGTATCGCACGGACACCGGAAGACCTTTCGGAACGTTGACCAGTCCGCACTCGGAGATGTCGACGTAGGAGAGGAAGTCTGAATTGAAGTGGATTCGACCGAGATGTCCGATCGGATTTCCCTTGAGCACGAAGTACATGAGACGCTGCTGGGTGAGCAGAGCTCGACTGTCGATGTGTCCGATCAGATTGTCGTCGAGTCGCAGATAGCGGAGACCGGACAGTCCACTGAGCGTCGATTGTGTGACGACGGACAGACGGTTCTGTCGCAGATCCAATCGGGACAGGTCTCGGAGACCAGCGAAGGCGCCGTCCGCTTCGGTCAGCTGATTGGCGGAGAGATCGAGGTGAAGGAGGTTGGACAGGTCTCGGAATGTGATTCGATCGACCACCGTCAGGTTGTTGGCGCTGAGGTCGAGGACCTGAAGGGAGTCGGCGACGCCGTCGAAGGCTCCCTCTTCGATGCCCTCCATCCCGTTCTCCTTCAGCTTCAGCTCGACCAGCTGCGGCAGATAACCGAGGGAGTTGACGCCGAGGACGCGGAATCGATTGCGCGTCAGGTCAAGGGAGGTCACGGAGGAGGTCGGGAGGTCAACGGGAAGTTCCGTCAGTTGGGATCCGTCGCAGGAGACCTTGAAAGAAGTCGAATTGAGGCAAATGCACATCGGAGGACATGCCCCCGAGGAGAGATCGGGTCCGAAAAAGAAGACACAGACGATGGCGAAGAGACAGACGATCATTATGATGATGATGTATACTGATCGAGAGAAGTCTCAGCTACGATGGCGATTAGAAGAATGATTTCGGACTTTCCCTCTTTCTGTGAAGAAGGAATTCTTCTTCTTCGAGCAGTAAACAGATGACGTCATCTCCTGCATAAAAAGAAAGCAAAAGCGCTTAGTGAGACATCGAAGACAGACTATCGACTGTTGGATGAACCTACTTGAGCACGTGACTCCGCTTACTATTAGTGGGGCAATTCGCCTGTGATTTTTTCGTCAGTCATTTCATTTTTCTGCAAAATTTTTGATTTTGGTGTCATTTTGAAGGTATGGTCCTAGAGAACAATTGTGGTCCGAGGGGAAGCATTCTGACAAAAATCGGGGTTGTGGGGCTAACAACCCTACTGTCGGTAGGGGTTTTAACATTACAGCTGTTTCTTAATAAGTAGTCTGATGAGACTCGATCATTTATTTGTTAACTTTACTATTAGTAACTCAGGTTATGCTTACAGGATGGAAGTATCATTGCGGTGGTCTTCTTAATCAGATGATTCTGCGCGACTGTAGTTTTTGTTAATCAGAAGAAGCTGTTTTGCTGTAATTGAGAATCGTCTGCTTAAGAAAACCACAGTAATGCAGAATTATCTGGTTAAGTAACCTTATACAGTTTTTTTAATCAAATGTTTCTGCTTTACAATAGTTGAGATTAATCAGATTAAGAAAACTACAACAACACAGAATCACTTGATTAAGAGAACTACAGTAATACAATATTAGACGATTAAGTAGCCTACTACAGCTTTCCTAATGAGATGATTCTGTTTTTACTGGAGTTTAGTATCATCTGATTAAGCAAACTAAAGTAATACAGAACTATAACTGATTAAGTAGGCCTACAGCAGTTTAATTAATCAGATGTTTTGCATTACTGTAGTTTTCTTAATCAGATGCTAATCAATTACTAAAAGCTGATCGTAGGAAACCTGATTGAATCGTGAATGGTGCTCCACTAACGACCTCTGCCGATCGTGCGATGCACACATCAGAGGTTGTTGCTCCGCTCGGTTCCTTCTTTAACGATGCCATACTTGGGTTTAATTGGTTTCGCTGCCGAGTCTCAGAGTAGCATTTCGCAACCACGGCTTCACGCGTCGCTGTTCGCTCCTCTAACCCCCTCGGGTGCGTTCAATGGGGGCGTGCAGAGCTTGGAACTGTTAACTGGGCAATCTGGTTCGATACCCTGTGGCGTATATATAGGATCTAACAGCTCTAGCGCTTTTATAAGTGTGGCTCATGGACGTAATCTGTCTAGTAGAACTCACATCTTGCGCTTTAATAAATGTGGTTTTGTTTAATGTCCTATATTTACATATAGGCCTAGTTGATGTGGTTCGTTTATTGCGATAAATGCTGGAGCAGTTTCGTGGATATTTCACCTGTTCGATTGTATTCTCCTGTTTGAGCTTTAGATGAACAAATTACCACTCATTTAGCTATTGTTTACAAGTTTACAG
>JAQFXW010004432.1:0-11064 GCA_034693945.1 Dendrobaena attemsi
ATATATATTTATATTATATATAATTAACAATTATATATATATATAAATATTATATTATAATATTATTATATATTATATGTATAATAAGCTTGCAATTGTAATTGTTATAATTTTAAATTTATAAAGCGCCTCTTTAGAGAAACCTCAACAGAGGTGCTCCCAACCCAGTCCGTTCGAAACACTAACAATCTTATTATAATACACGTAACGCATTTATCCAGTGAGCAATCTGCGGACGCGAACATCAACTCAAGAGACAGATAGCAAGGTACATTATATAGGACAAAACCGAAAAACAGGTAGACAGACAGACAGACAAATAGACGAACAAGTAGACCAAAAGATTCCTGTAAACACATGCAGAGATAGATAGGGCCTACACTGGCAACCGCACACAATCGTGTGAAGTAGAAGTACACAAGACAATCATTCAATGGAACAGACGTGCACTCCGACGGGCAAGCCATAATAATTATTACAGGCCTAAACACACTGCCCCACTGGTTACTCATCTTGTGCAATCAAAATAGTTAGACACATGTTAGGCCTCAGAGGCGTATTTAGGGGGTGTTTACGGGTTCAAACCCCCCCGAAATGATCTTTGTACATGTATTTAAAAAAAATTGTAGGTAAACATTCCCCCGAAACCTAACCCAAACTTACCCTAACCCTAACCCTGCTAACCCTAACCCTGCTAACGCTAACCTAAAAACCCGAGAAAGAGACCCGAAATCTGTGAAATTGTGGTGAATGACGAAAAAGGTCATCAGCTTCTTTGGCGACTAGCAAAGGAAAAATTCTGTCACCCCTCCCCCCCGAAATAAGTTTCTGGCTACGCCTCTGTTAGGCCTACCAGCAGAAAATAGACACGCAAACAAACACACACGCACCTAGGCTTTCAGATTGATAAACCGTGTAGGATCATTCATTCATTCATTCATTCGAGAATTCTACAGAGAGCGATCTCAGCATCACAATAGCCTAGACGTCAATTATTACGCTGCACGATCTTTGCATTCTATTACATCGTACGTCAATGCTTTACAGACTGTTTCATTTTTACGGGTGTTTTTGTAGACGCTAGTTTCAGACAGAGGCGTAACTTTGGTCTGAAAGTGAGGGGTATAAATTTATTCTCCGAGATTACTTTGGTATTAAAAGTGGGGGTACAATGTATTCTCCAAATTTATTTTTGTATAAAAGTTGTGTGTAATAGAATTCCTTCTTTCGTGGAATATTCTACATCAGAAAGCTCCAAAAAATACAATTAAACAATATGGAATGACGTTTTGTTATCTTTTGCTTGAAAAAGTGGGGGGCACAGTATCCCCACTTCAAAAAGTGGGGGTACATGTACCCCTTGTATCTTCCACAAATTACGCCTATGGTCTCAGATACAGACAGCATAGGAAGGCGACAAAAATTATCTTATCGTATCATCCAAAGGCGTAACTTATAAGAATCAGCAACGATAATCCGATCAGTATAAATTTATTCACTAGGTTCGCCACGCAGTGGCGTAGCTAAGGGGGAGCAGGGGACAGATGTCCCCGGGCGGAGGGTTCGAGGGCTCAATCTCGGGAAATGAAGCGATTGTTTTCGGAAATGGTAGAAATTTGCGAATTCGTATTGTAATTTTGGGTGCAAATTTCCGAAAACAGAAGTGATGACTAAAGAAAGGTAATTAGTTTTCTTGGGGGGAAATGGGGCGCGCGTTTCCGGATTGTCCGCGGGCTACGCCACAGTTGCCACAGCCTTTTTTGCACAATTTTTTGCACAATTTACCGGTTACACTGTTATTCACTACGGGAAGCCATTACGAAATTAACATGTATTAATTTTGCCGTTATGTTATGCTAAAATTCACGTAATTCTTGACGGGCTATAGCCAGTGTAATAACAATTATGCTGTAGCACCCGAAACTTTATGTCCCATCAACACTATTGTGGGACGTGGTAGATCAGTCGTGAAGGTCGCCGCCTTGCAACCGAAAGGTTGCGGGTTCGAATCCCACCCACCGCTTGCTACCGTTAGCAAGTTCTTCACTCACAATTGCTGAAGCGCTTCGGCGTGTAAAACTTCGACACACCCTCGGGCTATAGTTGGGATCGCCTCTGAATAGTAGTTGACTGTAAGAGGCTGTATATAAATACATACATACATACATACATACATACATACATAGGCCCAAATGGCTCAAACTTTCTGCCAGATCTCAGCCGTAACCTAACAATGCTTACAGAGGACAGTGTAGGAAAACATGCTTTCTACTGCAAAGTCTCATAATCATCATCCAGTGATCTTTTCAAGACTCTTTTGCGGAACCTGAACAGAGACGAGTTCATCTCTAAGTTTATAGAAAGATTTGAACGACGAGCTTTAATTATCGTGAAAACATTTCATTATATGATTGTATTTTCTCTGTTAGATAATAAATAATATTATGAGTTTATAATAAAAAGAACATAATAACAATGCTAGTAGGCTATTGGAAAGGAAAAAGCGATTTTATTTAGAATTATGGTCCCTTAACTCCTCCTCTTTTGCATATACGATCGCTTGCCTTAATAGTAAAATCCCAGCACTTGCTTCTATTAATGATTTCAGAAATTTGAGTTTATAAGACACCTTTTAATTTGGATTACGCAATAAATAAAAGTCTTGTACTTGCTCTTTCTAGTAGTCTAGAGCCGCAGCGAAAGGCATTATGTAATTAAACTAGATACCAGTCAGTTAAAGGTGTTCAATAAGTGCATAATATTATTGTATTTATGTATTCATATATTTATATAGTGCCTCTTAAAGTGCGGTTAGAGCGCTGAGGTTTGTTGGAATTAACACACAGAATGACCTTGAGCAATTGTGTGTGAAGGACTTACAGACAATCTATAGGCAGTTGCTTGAGTCTGAATTGAACCCGCGACGCTGCGGGCGCCAAACTTTGACTATACCACTGCACCACAACGCCCCAAACTCATTTATTACTACTAGAACCTTATGATAATAAGTAGACCTATTGTTGAATACTTAGTGATATCAACAGTAGCTACCAAGTGATCCAGTACTTTAGGCGTTTTGTGCAATTGATTCACTGTGTCGAGTTAATTGTAAACTTTAATTTTATAGGCAGTTTGATAGCATAGACCGCTAACATCTATAAGTCTGCTCTACTATCTATAAACCGTCAAAAGTGGCATACTATTTTAAGCTATGCACAAATGCGACTTAAAATGTAAAATCGAGAATAAATCAAGTTATCGTGATCGCTTATGAAGCGCCCAAAGTGCTATCAGAAGATGTATTTATTCTGTAAACTGTTGTACTGCGAAATTCGAATTGTAGGCGCCACCTGGCGAATACATTAGCGAATATTTAGTGTTATTGATGGACACCGATACATCGATGTTTACATTGTTACCACGAGAACTATGGTGTAGACTTCTAGACTGATCTTTAAGGTTGGGACGCAAAGTCAATGAGTTTTCTAGCGACGGTATATTCGTCATATTTGATTGCCTCCATGAAGTCCACTGGCATTTATAGACCGTTGTTTAGACTTAAAAGAGGTTTCACTGTAATAAAGGACATAAGTAATTAAGTATATCGAATTAGCGTCTGCAAATAAGTTGACTAAATAATGTTGCGCTATATAAATTATTTTGAGTGCAATTATGAACTGAAAGCCACAGAATCAAGCAATACGCGTAACAGAGCTATTGGCACGTCATCAAAAAATTAATATAATATTATTAATTTAGTCAGAGAAAAACTGTATAACGATATTATTTGATTGACCCTAAACACCTGTAGTTCAGTTCCAACCGACGTTATATAATTTGCATTATTATAGGCCAAAGCAGAGGTAATCTAACTTAGGATATCGAAACTCAATTTAAATGGTGTAAACAAAACTATACTATTTTTAATTAATGCATTTGATCCATCATAAGATTATATGGGCTACGTACACAACGAAAACGTTGCAAATAAAATATGCAAGCGCCAATGATTAGTGAACCTTTGAATAGTTTGTTTGCTAATAATATGCACGATAACTCTAGGCCTAGGTAGGCATCGTGAGCACGCAGAACCTAATGGCAGCATACAATTCATCAAAATCCGTTGGCTATAGACCCTATAGTGTATTATTATGATCAACTTTTGGAAAACAGAACTATCGTCGACTTATAGTCGAGTCTTAGTTGAGGATCGAATCAACAAGTGGTGTCGTAAAATACGCGCGATAACAAAAGAAGGTAGTAGATCACTGATACCGTTGTGAGCTGAGCAGTGAAAATATTTATCAATCGAGTGGCCGGCCAGATCGAGTAAAGGTTAACAGTGTTACCACCGCCTATTATTTCTTCAAGATCTTGGTTTTTCTCATCTGAACTTGGGAAATTGTCTCTCCCTTAAGACCTTGTCGTTTTAAACACCATTCGATAAAATAGAAACTAGGCTTAAATGATAGACAATTAGTTTCAACAGTTAATGGAGGTCAACGAGAAGCCAAATAAAGCTTAGGCCTACAAAAGTGTGGGAAAATACTAATCAAATTTCATCCGATTAAAATATTGATTGGTAACCTTCACAAGATTACAATCACACAATTATGCTGACAAATAAAAAAACAGATAAAACCATAATTATATCATAACATCATGTTGTCGTTTTATAATAATGGCCTATTAAATTTTAATGAAAATTCCTAAGATTTCCTGAAAACTGAGCTTAGGTTTTCTTGGTTATTTTATTTGTACAACTTGGGTTTCTAATTGCTGTCGAGTGTCAACGTTTGATGTGATGATAGTGAGTTGTACAGACCAATATAATAGTGAGTAGTGAGCCTTCTATACAGATGGTATCATAGGATGTTAATTACTTTTTCACAGAACGGGGTAGTAGTCTCTTCGTAAACACGTAAACACAAAGGCATAGTTTTTAAGCTTGAATTATTGTCGGGCTTAGAGATACAATGCCGTCTCATCAATGCGGATTTTTTTTAGTAACCAGACCTACGTAACTGTCTATGCACCCGCTTGGCAAATAACACCTCAGATATAGAGTCGTTGTTCACAACGCAAGTCGTCGCAGCTAGAGACGGGTATTGTCGTGAGATTGGTACACAATGTAAATCGGTTTAGCGGAGAGGGGCAGAATAGGACAGGTGCACATACCTACACACACACACACACCTACACACACCTACACACACCTACACACACACACACACACACACATAGGTCACGTGACATAAGTAACGTCTCAACTGAAGCGAGCGATTTTTTGTGAGACGTCAATAGACAACTTGTATCGACCAAAACAAGTCGAAAGAAGAAGAAGTTGTCTTCGCGTCGCATCGATCGTCGAGAACGTTTCTCTAATAGACGAAAATGAACAGCGTTCAAGTGAAGTGGGCGAGTTTTCTGATTCTAATCGCCTCTACCTGCTTCTTACTTCAATACAACCGAAACTTCATAACGGACGTTTTCACAAACGAACCACGTTCAGAGTTAACGAACAGTTTAAGCTTATCGGTCGTAGGAAAGCAGAGCTATTACATCCGACATTGCGTAACTGGACGGATCCTAGGAAGGACGCCGAACCATCTTGAGACGGTCCCTTACGAAGTCACGAAAGGAGAGTCGCCGGAAGTTGCCGAGCAGAGAAAATCGTCCTTTCAGAACATCTTCAAGAGTAAATCGTGGATCCCACCAGAGGAACGCAAACACGAGAAACAAGCCTCAGGTAAGTGTTCTACATAGGCTAAGCATAATTTATTTTGTTTTATTTATTTTCGAATTTTTTATACCGCCCCTTTCAAGTCTCCTAATAAGGCATACTCAGAGGCGGACCCGACTACAACCCGAAGGAGTGCCTAAGTTCTCGTGCCGAAGCGATACGAGCAACTGTAGGCGAAGGACTCGCTCAAGGTCCCAACGCTGAAGTAAGAGAAATTGATTAGTTTTCAATTGATCGCCTGTCAACAGCACATATTAAGTTCTACCCTCAATTCTACGGCATCAGTTTACACTTTTACCGTTTATGATTTTGGTTCTTCCTCTTATTTATGCTCTGTAGGTCCTGGATCGACGTTACACTATGCGCAGGAGGTGATCTCTGCTCTTCACTCGATCATCACTCAGCTGAAGCGAGAGTTGGGAGTTGATCGCATTCGATTGTTAGATATTCCATGTGGAGATATGGTCTGGATGAGTAGATTTCTGAGAACGAGGGATGACATTCAGTATACGGGATTCGATATAGTTCCGGATCTGATCAGCCGACATCGGAAGGACTTCGTTGGTCAATCGCCCAACTGGACGTTTCGAGTGCAGGACATCGTAAGAGACGGACTTAACGAATCCTACGATCTGATCCTGTGTCGGATGATGCTACAACATCTGTTCACAAACGACGTCCAAACGGTCCTCAAACACTTCTCACAATCTGGCAGCAGATTCTTACTCACCACTTCCTTCAATCGAGTAAATGGAAACCCCGAATTACCCACTGAAAGCGGTAGATTTCGACTGTTAAACCTGGAGCTGCCCCCGTTTTCTCTCACTCCTCCCGTCTGTGTCTTAAGAGACGGTCTAAAGGACGGCGGTGGGAAGCAGCATTTCTTAGGATTATGGCAGTTACCATTGAGAAGAGCGAAGATCTGTAACTCTACGACTCCGTTTACAGTCTCAAACTTTGAGGCGGACTTCTACGCGTGTGTGAAGTGGTCTTGAGAGATTCAGTGACTTCTTCGTCAGTTGACCCACTGCACTTACCCCCCCTCTAAAATTCTCTACCTGTCGTTGTAACGAAGTGATAGCGGCATATAATTATCTAAACACATTATTATGATATCAAAATTTGCTTCTGTTAAAAATCAGCTTTCTATATTTTTTACTGACCTTCGCCCGCGCAGCTTAAGATCAATTGGATTATTATTCTGCAAAAAAACTTATTTTTCAGGAAGTGGGAAAAATTGCATTCAATTATTTTATCTTCCTTCTTGCTATTGTCTTTTTTGTATTATTGAATTACATTGGCATCTATAATTATGTGAATTTCTGATGCACTGTTCACCTGTGAGAGACAGACAGACAGACAGACAGAGACAGAGAGACAGACAGACAGACACAGACAGACCGAGACAGACAGACAGAGACAATCAGAGACAGACAGCGTCAGAGACACAGAGAGACACAGACACAGACAGACAGAGACAGAGTGAGAGGCAGAGCCAAAGAGAAAGAGGGAGAGGGCAAAGGGAAAGAAAGCGATCAAGAGCTGGAGGCAGAGGGGCAGAGGCAAAGAGACAGAGAGGAATTTGGGGTAGAGGGAGATTTAAAGGGTATCACAGTATAGTTCCTGTTTTCTTTTTGCATCTCCCACTTCTCCAACGACGCTAGAATCGAAAGGAGAATTAGAACAATGGCACGTCATGTGGTGGGCGTTCACCTCCTTCGTGCAACGACCTTGTAATTGTAATTGTAAATCTGGATTTATAAAGCGCCCCTCAGAGCGAACTCAACAGAGGCGCTCCCGACTCGATGGAACAAAGCCATAGGCAAACAGCATAGTCTTCAGGCGCCGGCGAAACCCGTGCATGAATCTTTTGCCTTATCATAACTTAAGTTGTTATTCTTTATCAAAGGGTCTGTATCTCTATCTCTGTCTCTGTCTCTGTCTCTCTGCTAGAAATACGCTGGGCGTGTCCGAATACAGATATCGAATATATTTACATATATTAGTATAATAATTAAACGACCCTCAAAGCTCACGGTAAGAAATTAAGAATCTACGAGGGACTATGCAAACCATTGGATCACTTCACTTCTCGTCGCTTCAGTTGAGTTCAAATATGACAGAGATCAAATATTAATTGTGTGCTTTGAATAAACTGCAACCGTATTGACGTAATATTACATACGAATGCAATCAATCGAAGACTAAGGTAACGCTCGGTCGAAATGCAAACTTCAAGGGTCTGATGATAAAAGATTAGAAGAGAGCTCTCTCTGTCTGTGTCTCTCTTTCTCTCTGTCTCTGCCTCTGTCGGTCTCTGCCTCTGTCTGTCTGTCTGTCTGTCTGTCTCTCTCGCTCTCTTGAAACTTGTTTACATCAGTTATTAATTTATGGTTTAAAGGTTCGGTGTCGTATAAGACGAGTCAGGTCATTTCTAGAGCTAACAGCTCGATCCATGAGAGAGTTTAATGGCTGTTGTAGACCACTTGACTAAATAAAGGCTCAAATTGTTCGGCAATGTTTGCATTACGTAGGCTAACCCATGAGCGCACATTGCTCCCATTTGGAAACATGAGTTTGTTAAAATAGCTGTCGTGTTCTATTTTACTTGCTATGTGGGTAGGCCTAATTATTGACTCTTATATGTCATAAACTATATTTGAGCACAAGAAATGTTTTTATAATTTTGTTGTGTCCAGTAGTCAACGTTGAAATTGTTCAGTTTCGCTGTCATTCGGTTAAGATCGGTTTCTTGTCTGTACAAAATATTGGGAAATTAATTTTAATTTTGAATGTGCTTACATGATTTAAGAGCTACCGCACATAGCCTAGATCAGTTACTATCCTGCCAAACGTATACACAAAAATCAAATGTATTGAGTCAAAATTATTTCGCAAATCTTTGATGTTCCCCAATCGGAACAACGGGCACAAGAGGTACTGTGTTCCCATTTGGGAACATAATGAGAATATGATGGAAAATGCATTTAGTGATTGAACATTTTGCTATGAGTATAATTATTACTACTACCCATAATTTTGTAAACGTACATGAATTCAAATGGCATTGCTAGTCTAGGATCTGTGTTATAATGTGTTTTCACGTTTTATAAAGAAAATTCTTGTGCGAGGCGGAAATTACCATGACATAGATAGCGAAAGTTGCGATACCGATCAGTTTCTCACCTATAGCAGAGACTACATAATATTGTATTTTCAATTGGGACAGAAGCAGATATAGTTATTATGACACTACACTATTATTGTATTCAATGGAAGTCTGTGAATGAAGACGATCTATTGCCTTCAATCGTCAATCTTCATACATAGCTTTAGTCTAACTGATCTGGTTTTTACACAGGCTAATGTACCAAACAATAAATCACAGCACCCTACAATACATTCATCTAAAAGGGGGAAATATAGGCAAACTTACAAAATGCAAAATAACCTTTGTATATATTCATTCATTCATTTCGAACAATTATATATAGCGCCCCTCAACAGAACAGCGATGAGTGAATGCTGATATAAAGATCAATGCAGTAGAGTCATCAGGTAAAGCCAAAATGCCGGATCTCGGCCGATAAGTAGGCTATGTGATTGACATCACTCAGCTAATATCAGTGGCAAGGGTCGTGGGGGGGGGGTGTTCTTGACTTTTGAGTTTCTATATCCATTACACCATTCTTTATCAATGGTCTGAACATGGCCACAATTTCTGCCTGGCCTCTTCGGCCGGAAGTCGGATGATTGTTTTATCATCTTGAGTTACGGTGGCACATTGCTTGAATGAATCTAGATCAATGAACAAGCCCCGAACATTAAGGTCCTTAGGCGGCAGGTGGGATTCGAACCTGCAACCATTCGGTTACAAGGCGGCGACCTTCACCACTACACTACCACGCCCCACAAGAAGATGTTCTTTATCTACGACTGCATGAGTCCCGCTGGACATACAGCATGCAACACTTTCTGCGGCTTCTGATGCGTGGAGCGCCATACAGACGGTCGTGGAGGCGGAGTGGATGGAATGATGATTGTGGCGCCCACTGTGTGCGACGGATGTGAAAGCGGAGAGATGTCCTGCTGGAAGATGGAGAGGAGATGAGATTCTGGGAAGATATTGCATTTCGGTCGGCAACGGTTGTAAAGCGTTGACGACTCCCCGTGGCTCGCAGGACAATATGCCGACAAGAAGATCTTATGCTCGCGATTCTGGTCTTCGCCTCTGCCTCAGTGGTATAGCGGCGTAACGTTGCCGGGACGAAATGCAACAACAGTTTAATTAGCATAGAAACGGTTTAACGTAACACTAAAAGACGTAAAACAATATCGATGCAACGTCAAAACATAGCAACAGTGCAACACACTAAAACAATATAATTGCGACAACAATAATTGTGCAACATAACAACCGTGCAACACACTAAAATAATATCGGTGTAGCATGACAACTGTGCCACATGACAACAGTGCCATAAAAAGCAACGTATAATAAAAAGAAAGTAACAGTGGCAATGAAGTAACGTTATGGTGACGTTGTATAACTGCAACGGCGTTGCATAAGAATGGTGTAAAATGGCAACGGTTTAGAAGAACAGCTCTTCTAAATATATACGAAAGGCTGTAGTGCAACAGCGGTACAACGTGACAACAGCTGCGTGACAGAGCAACATTGCTATACTTGGCATCGGCGTATATATCATAAACAGCAAGGCAACAAAGGCACCGCGGTTGCATAGTAGCAACGAAGCATAGCAATGTACAATATATTGCAACGGCGTTTACACAGCAAGGCAACGGAGCAACGTAACAACAGCGCGACGTGACAACGGTGCAACAAGGTAACGGAACAACGTAGCAACAGCGCGGAGCGAACAACGGTGCAACAAGGCAACGGTGTAACACAAGAGTTACCATCGTAAATATATCGTAGACAGTGATTTACCAAATAAACTGCAAACGTCGAGACGCTTTACACAATAACGGCTGCAACAGATCGGAAGTAATCTCGGTTTTATTGTCTTCTGATTTTTGTGAGACTTTTGGCTGCGATGAAAGATTTCCATTGGATCTTAATTCTTCTGCTGATGACAGGTATTGTTGTATTTTCACAATCTTAGGATAAGAATAAAGATCATACAAGCAGCTGCTTTTAAGTTATGGGACGCGGTAGTGTAGTGGTGAAGGTCTCCGCCTCGCCACCGAAAGGTTGTGGGTTCGAATCCCACCCGCCGCGTTAGGACCTTTAGCAAGTCCTTCACTCACAATTATTGCTGAAGCGCTTCGGCGTGTAAAACTCCGACACACCCTCGGGC
>JAQFXW010004433.1:0-11064 GCA_034693945.1 Dendrobaena attemsi
CATCATAATCATTCCTTGAACATCATAATCATTCTTATGAACATCATAATCATTCTTTGAACATCATAATCATTCTTATGAACATCATAATCATTCTTTGAACATCACAATCATTCTTTGAACATCATAATCATTCCTTGAACATCATAATCATTCTTATGAACATCATAATCATTCTTTGAACATCATAATCATTCTTTGAACATCGTAATCATTCTTTGAACATCGTAATCATTCTTTGAACATCGTAATCATTCAATGTGCCATAATATTTAGCATCGTGCTCCAGTGAATTGGGAAGTAAAGTTTTCACTTCTCATTTCTATTGCTCCCTTAGTCGTAAATTGAAAATGTTACATTGAATCTAATATTTAATATGTATGCATTTAAAAGGTTTGAGTGTCAAATCAATCGTTGCATATTTGTCCGCTTAATTCAATGAGAATGAAAATTGAATGACTGTTGTTGTCAATATCTTAGCGACCTGAACCAGACACTGCAATTGTTTATGAGTGAGATAAAATCCAGACACCTGCATAAATAAGTCTAATACCGAAATTAGGTTAAAATTTAATCTTAAAACCATTTATTGTGAGTGAATGTCTGCACTTTCAGTCAGTGCAACATTCGACAAGCCTTGATGCAACTATCCAGCTAACATGCAATCCCCTAAAGCTAAGGCAACAGCTGTGCTCTCTTTCAAAGCACCTCTTTACAGGTTCCCCTCCCCACCAGTGCCACATTTTGACTATGTTCACCATCTCAATATTATACAATTTCACTGTTCTAACAGTCATATGTATGGCATCGTATGCGGACCCAATAGTCGTGAATCCTTTTACTATCTGATGACAAAATGACTTCAACATCACTTAGGTTAGTACAGAGCAAGACAGTGAATACTCAAAATGAACACATACTCACATGCACACACACACACACACACACAGAGTCACATACACATATTGGCTTCCGACTCAACATTAAGAACAAATGTTCTTGTTGGAAATGTTGTCGTCAACTTCCACTTTCTGCTTTCATGCATTGGATTAAGTAATTCTTGGTTCCACAATTAATGACATCATTATTATAATAACTGACCAAGCAAATACTTAAAATGACATACGCTCCACACGTTTAACCACAGGAAAGAAAAAGTCAAGTCAACACAAATGGGCCAACATAAAATCAGCCGTGGTCTAACAGAAACAAAGCCACAGAACAAACAGAAACGACGCCATTCGCCAACAAAGCCACAGACCAAACAGAAATAAAGTCATGGGTCAATTTGAAAATATAGGTGATGGAAAGAAACTGTGGGGAGTGTAGGCCGTAGAAACAAAGCCAAATAAGAAATATTGTTCTATCGTGAGGAATGAGGACGATCAAATGAGTCTCTTCTCAAAATCTCAAACCAGCAGCAACAGACAAAAGTTTAAAAAAAATGACTCGAGCAGGAAAGGGTTTAATTTCAAAATCAAGCCTTGATAAAATGTGTAATGGTAAATTTGGAGAAAGAATGGCCGAGCAACATACCTGGACAACCTCTAAAATTCCAGTCCAGTGCTGCAGTGCTGCCATCTGGACAGCAGCCATACACAGAATTAGCGCAGCCTAGGGAAGAAAGGCAGCAGACAGCGCAATTTAGTGTGATTACTAAGAATGCTAAATTTTATGAATAGATTCATGAGCAGCCATGAATATGAATACAAATTATGAATTCTTATCAAAAGCTGATATAGCAGTAACAGTCAAAAACTTTGTTAAAGTATGTACAGTAATCTGTACACAGCTGTTTTATGAACTGTTGCAATCAGCTTCTAAAGACCATGAAGCACGAAACTTAAATTCTGGCAAAGAGGATGCAACTCGGTTAACATGAATTAGGATTTGTTGAGATTAATTTCTTACCAAACAAAAGATATTATCAGTCAAAAGTTACATCCTCTGATCCTCATGTGAGCAAAAATTGAATTTACCCACTGGAGAAAAAGGTTTAGCATGACCTAGGTCAAACCCTACAATCCACTTGCAAATTCAAAATTCTGCATCTAAAACCACGATGATGAAGTGTTAGGGAAATCATTGACCAATAATACAAGTCTGGCTACTCATCACTGCAGAATATAGTCAAAATTTATTTTAACAAAAGCATTTGACCTAAAATTTAAAGGTCATCTGAGTTTATAAAAATCTTTCAATGTGACAAATCGTGAAAAAGGGGAAAGAGTAGATACAGTGAAGCAGGACTTCTGGGTAATGGAAGAGGTCGTTGGATGGAACCAAGGTCATAACTTCTGGCTAATGGAACAGGTCGTTGGATGGAACCAAGGGCATAATATGTAGATGGCAGAAGCAACAACAAGAGTGGATCAAAGAGTTAGAATGTGACACCAAATACATTCATCATTCAAATATGAACAAATTCAAATTCAACATAACATCTCAGCCACCAGAAGTGCTCAAAGTATGAGCTAGACCAGGGGTCTCCAAAGTTTTCCAGCGGTGGGCCACATTGCTGACTTTCTAAAGCTCCGCGTGCCAAAACTCAGAAAGTAAACCGCAAACTGTTACCAGACTGTTTATTCATGAGGTCCGATCAATGCCGATTTCCAATACAGATATTAATATCAGTTAAAATGTTTTTTCCTTAGTTAGTCTTGAGTAGTGCGAGATGCATGAATTGATGCATTCCTGAGATAACTCTATCGAACTGTGGTATCGAAGCGAGTGTTCCCAATCATAAGTAGGACCTAAGTCATTAAAATGTTCATCAGACAATTGCGATCTGTAACCGGATTTTGTGTACTTCATCTTGGAAAAAGTCTTCTCCAAAACCTGAGATGATTATTCACGAGTGAACTTTCTGAGAGACATATTGGTCAGATCATCCGATGGAAGACATTTGTAGAATTCAATCAAATTCCCTTCCTTGAATTTGTCTCTCAGGATGTCATTGAACTGTAAAT
Source organism: Dendrobaena attemsi (assembly GCA_034693945.1). Classification (NCBI taxonomy): domain Eukaryota; kingdom Metazoa; phylum Annelida; class Clitellata; order Crassiclitellata; family Lumbricidae; genus Dendrobaena; species Dendrobaena attemsi. Next base: position 2,970 of record JAQFXW010004433.1, read on the forward strand.
CGATAACTTAATTCGACTTGTCAGCAAGGAGGTAAGTTTTCAATGACAGTCAAAGGAATTCTCTAAATACGCACAGTTCCTATTTCAACAAACAGCGACATGGAATTTTAGCAATATGCATGTCAGAGTATATCAGCGCTAAAATTGCCAGTTTCCCCCGTTAGGTTGTTGGTTCAAGGACAGCTTTGCGGGCCGGATAAGAGACCCTAGCAGGCTGGATGTGGCCAACGGGCCGTACTTTGGAGACCTCTGAGCTAGACTTTAGAAAAGTGAATAAATGTGATGACACTTTACAAATATGCACACACAGTAATAAGTCTGAATCCCCTTCACAAATTTCACTTGCAACCATTCAACATTAATGAACAGACCACTAACGTTCTTCTGTTGTTTTATGGGACAAAGCTTCGTTGATTTCAAACCAATAACAAAACTAAACAAGAGTTAGGAATAGTCTTTCCACATACAGATCACACTGATGTCAGTTGAATTTCTTGTCCAACAGAAGAAGAATTACGTTATATCCATTAACCTCAGGTACAAATATATAATAAAACAGGGATTATAATATTATCTATAAAAGAGATTCGATTAATCCAAAAATATACAAAAATAAACATACAGTATTAACCTCCTCATCTCTTACCTATGAGATCAAAGATAATTGCAATTTAAATAACTTCTCTAATTATTATGTATTCTACATTGTTGTCAGAGTATTTTTGTGCATTAATGCCAAATGTTAAACGAATGATATATGATGAAGTTAAAACTATAATGATGAGACCAGGCTCTTATACTTTGCAAATACTCATGACTTTCAAATAGAAAGATATTATACCTAAAGGATTTAATCTTAGGTGCCTTGACGCACAGTAAATCGGATGCATGGACAGACGACTTATTCACGTTTTCCATCAGAAGACATCCAGAAAAGACATTGAACATTCTTAATAGATATCAGCCTTGACTCAACTGATGACTACAACGACAGACGACTACAGAACCTGTAAACTGGAGTCCAACAACGACCTCTGCATGTCCTTCCCATACCACTCCGTACTTCTCTCAGCCAAGTACTCTCACTCTCTTTCCAGTAGCATTCTACGTTGTTGTTATGAGGACACACGAGTACAACTATTTGTCTTAGTGATCACCCTGACCAATTTAAAGTTGCCCAGATCATGCATCCTTTTCAATATGAGTAAATAAAACTGTTGTGTGTATTTCTTATGATTTAGAACGTTAGCACAATAATTATTTCGTATGCCACAGATATTTAAAGTGTTTATAAATCTCCCACAGACGATTCAAGAAATCCATCTGAAACCTGAATTATCCAAGGTTTCACTAAGGCAAGCTCAGCAAGAGATAGACATTGTAAACACCCTTTGCCAAGAAATTAAGTTTCTAGCTCTATCGTCTGCACAACTTTTAGGCGTTCAGGAGGAGTAGTGCTCTACTCTACACATACGTAATCAGCCCAAAATGGAAGAAATTAGACCGAACAGTTCAAGTATATCCTAACCTGCATCTAAAATAATAACACTGAAAGTCATTTCTTATTACATCAGGCTCATATTGAAACGATATTTACAGTGCAAGGAAAACATTTAGACATACGCAGTCTACGTGTTTACATGTAGCTAACAATACTTGATGAATTGTGAAACCGTGGGATAGGTCAATAGGTCATCCTGACATATTTAGGGAATATTAGGTGACCCTGTCACCAGTACTTCCTGTTCCTTCTGTTCGTGACCCTTTGAATGTCTGCTAATAATTCTCTTTGAATCTGGTTTTGGTTATGTCGCTCACTAACAGGTGCTCGGTAACAGGTGCTCACTAACAGGTGCTCAGTAACAGGTGCTCGGTAACAGGTGCTCGGTAACAGGTGCTCAGTTACAGGTGCTCAGTAACAGAGAGAAGAATGTGTGATGCACTTTACAGTTACAAGTAAATTATTACAAACCGCATAGCTTACAATACCAATCTGATATTCTAAATCTTGATTAACAAACTACCAGAAACTTTAAATCAATGGATTGCGTAAAATATTTAATGACAATTCAAACCTTGATACTCAGATTGTGTCTGTACCCAATGTACAATGTACATTGTACCACCATACATACATACATACATACATACATACACTCGGGGCAGTATTTTATTTTAAGTTTCTGTTTGCTGGTGTTTGCCGCTTTACTGTTGTGTGGTTTGTCTCGTGTCAGTTGGAAAAGAAGATCGCCCACCCCCACTTCTGATTTGGCCGTACCAGCAGTGTTCCAGCACTTAGGCCATTAGTTAAGTCGAACCCGCTATCAAGCCGACCTGCGTGTCGTGCTATGCGGGCCGTATTTCGTATAACCTGTCTCTAATCATACTGCGTTTGTCAATATGAATATAATAAAGAATATAATTATTATTATTATTATTATTACATGCATACAAATGAGCATGGCCAAACTGGAAGGTAAATGTTGAAACTGCTAACTTGGTAGAAGTGGAACGCAGATCCTTCCGCATCCAGTGTAGCAGCATTTGTCTGTTCCAGTGCAGTCCGTGTCCCGTTTACATTCCATCTTACAGCCGTGCACTTCGGACCAGTTGTCCGCAAATATCGGACATGCGCCACTCTTAGAGGCTGCAATGAATTACGACCAACCAATGTCATGTTCTAAACACCTGAACCACAGAAACTCCATCATGATCATAAAAAAGTAGGAAGATTATCGATTGATTAAATCAGAAAATAGATTTCATGATTCGTGATTTCATGAGTGAATAAATGCAGCATAATGAATCTGATGACTAAGCCAATTTTTTTATTTATTCAAATATTTCTATAACCGCCTACAATACTAATCAGAAGCGGTCCCGACTACAGACTGGAGGTGTGTCGGAGATAACAAGCCAAAGCCCAGTTAGCTGGATTGGGAGCCCGTCGGCCGCGTGTTTGCACGATCCTGATGTCTGCCGACACTCAGAGATTTAACATCTTGGGCTAATACATGGGGCGCATGTGGAACAGTGGGATAGTTGATGCCTTGCATCTGAAGGGTCGCGGGTTCTATTAAGACCCGAGCCACAGCGTAGGGACCTTGAGCAAGTCCTTCACCTACAGTTGCTCATGGCACTTCGGCGTGAAAACTCCGACACTCCTTTCGGCTGTAGTCAGGGCCGCCTGTGAGTAGTAGTGGACTTGAAGAGGTGGTATAGAAATTGGTTAAAAGAAAAGCACCGCGAGCAATTGTGAGTGAAGGACAAACGTGTGGTTTGGGTCTGAATTGAGCCCGCTACCCTCTGGACGCAAGTCGACGACTATTCGACAGCGCCACCAGTGCGCCACACTCCCACAATTGATAATTAAATAAATCAGACGACTTACGTAGTTGACAGATTGGTTTCAGTTGACATGGCTGTTCTGTACAGGAACTGTTATCCAGATTACATTCCAAACCATCTCCACATACGTGATTCTAAAATAAAGAATTTGCTAAAATCATAATTGTCAATTTATAAAGCATCTTTTAGACAAGCTTCAACAGAAGTGCTCCCAACCCAGTCAGCTCGAAACACTAACAAACATAGTATAAACAAAGTATAGTCTTCAGACGCTGGCGAAATGCAGAGGGAGAGAGGGAAAGAAGATCTCGCCTGAAATCATGCGGAAGACTTCCAGGCTGAAGGTCCAACGTAGGCAAAGCTTCGAGTTTTAGCCGTGTATTAGTTTTAAGTTAAATTCAATAGAAGTCACAAATCCCTCAGAGAAATTTGTTTCTGCTGTTCACAAACTATTCTTGTCTGTGTTGGACAAGATTTCTGAAAATCAGTTGTAATTGCTTTTTCTTTTATTATTGCAGAACTTGCTGCTCAGTTTACAATATTCGTATGTAAAAAAGGATAAAATTGATGAATCTGGTTTTACATCAATGATCCTGTTCTCATGTCCCATCGTGGAAGATGCTTTGTCTTCCATGGCCTTTTAGCTGGCAGTGGCTAAAACCCAAGATCAGATTCAACATTGCATCCACCTCTAACACTTGCACTGAAACAGATTCTACTGTTCGGTTCAAATGGACGGCGAACTCAAACAATTGGCCCTGAAGAGTTACGAGTTACTCGGAGTCCGCTCAGCAGACCCTAACCCACAATCGTCGTATTAGAGACCAGTGTGAGCTGAAAGCCAATGATTTCAGAGCATCTACAACAGCCTTAATACTCGCCACACCTTTTTCACTTCATTCCAGTTCTGATCAAATGAGTTCACCTAGAGGCATCCATCCAGTCGCTTCTACAAAACGAATGACTCCGTTAAGACATTAGTTATACCTCACATGGATCGTTGCATTGGCATTGGAGACATCCGTCTGGTCCTCTGGAATGACCGTACTCACACTCCAGGTCACACTGGAATATGCCGCACAGTTCCGTAACTGAAACGAAAGCAATGCCCTTACGCCCACTTGAGAACAACGCTGCATAGCATACCAGCACATAGTTAGTATGTACATAGTCATAGTATAATTATAGTCAGTACGTACGGTCAAGCAGAGAGATCCTAGATCTGCTGATGGAGCTAAAACTACCTGTACAGAGCAACCTTATTAGAAAGCAGTTGTTGAAAGGTAATGCAAGAGAGATTAATGAGGAAATGAGGAGCAGAACACTTTTGCCATCTGATGACCATCTGACTACCATCTGACGACCATCTGACGACCATCTGACGACCATCTGACGACCATCTGATGACCATCTGATGACCATCTGATGACCATCTGATGACCATCAGTTTGAGTCTCTACTGGACAATCGCCAACAGCCATCTAATTGCTACAAATGGTTTCACTACCGTACTTACTTATTTGAGTTGACCAAGTTCTCTGCACTTATTCTCTGCATTTTGGATAACTCATTAGAATTGACTCAGTTGCACAGAACATTAGAAAACTTTGGCAACTTTCTCAAATTGACTTAGAGTGCAGAGAACTTACAAAGACAGAAAACAACAAGTTTGGTTCCAGCATTTGGTGCCAGCGATGACTTGGAAGTAAAAAGTAAATTCTAGACTTCACCTCTGATAGCCAGGGCAGCAACAAGTTGCCAACAAGTACTTTTTGGCATGCAATAATCATGTGACCAGTACTGAACTTAAAGGTCACTTATGCTAAACTATCTCAAAGTTACTACACAAAGTGCCTGAATAGAACAGCACACATAATATATATATATATATAGACAGTGTGAAAAGCTTATCAAGCATCGATTTTACAGATATTGTTGCCAACCTTTGAGGCAGAATGAGATGCAGTCATCGTGACTGTGGAAGTTGTTTCCCTCGGGATCATTGCAACCTCTGTAATAGAACGGAAGACAGTCTCCACTGATCATATCGAAATACCAGCGCACACTCTGAACACACGAAGACGCACCGACCACAGCCAGCGTCTCGTAGCAATCGCCCGGCTTATAAAACCTCTTTCTTCGTTCAGTCGTCAACTCCTCTTCACTGACGCTTTGCGAGACGTTGCGTTCGCATTGTGTGTAACAGTCGTCCTGGCTGACAAAGTTGTTCTCATTTCCTTGACAACCGCCGTAGATGAACGGCCGACATTCGCCGAGTTCTCCATCCCAGTGATATCGTAGGAAATCCGCAAAACACGGTCCTGGGTCACGTGGGGCAGAACATGTGTCTGAAGGCAAAACGCATTCCAGTCATACTCTGAGAGGCTCTATGCAAATAATCAGTACAATACTCAATGGAGATGATAAGACATCAAATTAACTGCCCAGTTAATTTGAGATGCCTGAATTAGACAGAAAAGGTGAGAGAACTAAAGATTGAGATATTGCCATTGAGTGTGTACACTGTTACAATTCAAACTGTGAATTTGAAAACTAGAATATGTAATAAAGAGTTCTTAACTTACTTATTATGAACGAAACATTCATTGGTGCTGGGAATCAATCTGGTTGCGTACAACCAAGCCTACATTCTGAAGGCAGAGTTCACTTGACAGTAGTCTAACAAGGGTCCTGAAGCATAGCACTATGTCTCAATCTTTGCTTCTCTCACCTTTTCTGTCTAATTCATGCACCTCTTCATCCTTCTCCTCCTCACTCCGCACATTGACCGAGCGACAAGTTTCCCATAGATACTCATTAACACATTCCCTGCGAAGGGAAATTTCTTTCAACAGCAAGAGAATCTAATTCACCATTCTATGGAGTTACAGTGACTATTATCTATTGTTCTCCGAACTGCATAAGCCATAATTTAGACTCTGTATACACTTCTCGTCGCTGGTCTAATGGATAAGAGCCTGTGCTGAGTCGACTCAAATGCTAATCAGACGCGTATCACTGCTGTCAAAGATCATTGAGACGGCAAGATCCATTGTAGCAATGTTTGCCTTGTTAAGCCTATCAATACAGAACTCTGGAGAACGAGATATCTCGATCCTCGCGTCCAGGCATACCTAATTTACGACGAGATATCTCATTCCTAACGGTCAACATGTTAAAATGCTAACGATGCTGTTAAGTCTGAAGTCTAACTTCTATTTTCTTTACACAACAACATGAAGCGGAAGAGACGGACACGGATCGTACAGACCGAACTGTTTGTCTGGCGTGATGTGGATGATGAACTCGTGACACGCAATGTCACAGTCCGCAGATGAGTCGTAGTTGTTGTCGTTGCCCTGGCAACCGCCGTAGTGGAACTGTTGACATCGGGCTTCGATCTGGTCGAAGTACCAGCGCAACTGGTGGGCAATGCAAGGACCAGGATCTCTCGGCAACAGACAACTACCACTCACATCGACTGAACAACAAATCAAACGCTTCTCACCAACATATAACGTCTATGTGGCACGTAATCCTCACCAGCCACAAAACCTGATTTATCATTAATCATAATCTCAAGATTTGTAAATCCTAACGCAGGGCATCAGCTTATTTATGGGCGCTGTGTTTAGTTGAAGGGGTAGAGTCAGAAGATGGTCCAAGTCCTTTTCGTTATGTCTATAAGATGTACGTAAACACAAAATAGCAATTGATAAAATAGCAAATATAATAACCTACTTAATAAAATACTAATCAGTTGAGCTGAGTTGTAAGACTGACCTCCCGTTAAAAGGACGTTGGTCGATGCAGTGGCTGACAATTCACTTCTAAGATCTGTCGTTGTCAGTTGCGGATCGATTGAGCTGTCATTCGCTCGACAGTGTCTGACGCAATCATCCCATGTTTCAAATAGATTTCCGTTTCCACCACATCCACCGTAGAGGAAGCGTCTGCACGCCTTCTCCATCGGCTCAAAGTACCACATCGGTTGGTAGGCTTTGCACGGCCCAGGATCGCTCTTCAGCAGACAGACATCTGACCAACAACAGCCACAGAGCAAAACAAATTATTGGGGAGAGAGGGCAATCATGTCCACCTTTGGAACCCTCGTCCCATAAAGGAAGAAGCATCACAGGGTTCACAAGGTCTCATGAATTTCCACTTGCTTAGCAGTCACACTGGATATCGAATCTACCGCTAACGGATAAACATGGAAGTGTGTACAAAATGGGTTCGCTACATGGAAGCCAAATCTCAGGCGGCTTGAAACAGCTTCATTGGATGAGAGTTCAAGTCTACTACAAGATAAGGAAAAGCAAGCTACAGGCTAAGATGAATAAGGAAAGAGTAGTCTACTCAACAGTTTACACATTGTCTTCATGTGTGACAGAGGTTCTGCTATTGGTCATCCTTCTAGTTTTCTCAGTGCTCATTGTTTCTCTTGCTAATAACACTGATTCTGTTTGAATGACATTTGGCATCATTTAGATTGATGCAGATAGTGCTTCTGTGACATACATGCAAGGCCTCCGAATGGTTCACTCCATGAGAGGCGCATTACAAACATTTTGATAGAATACGATTCGAGACAACAGTAAACGTCCTAACATACAATTGCAAAAGACATTCAAATGATGACAAAAGTTCATGACAATCATTAAAACACTGGTTAGGGCCTCCAGAAAATCGCGATCTCGCGCCGCGCACCATTTAGCGCGAATTTTCGGTTTTACCGCAAGATCGC
>JAQFXW010004434.1:0-11062 GCA_034693945.1 Dendrobaena attemsi
GCCTTTTCAATTTGTCGCCCTTTCGATGTCGCCCTTCTGATTGTCGCCTTTTCGGATTCGCCTTTTTGATAGTAAACTGGTGAGCAGTAGGCCTATAATTGCTGAAAACTAGTGCAGCAGGCCATTAGAAAATAGTTTACACGTCTTACTTAAACCACTGCAGCGTATAGAGGTATTTATGTTCACCAGAAGAGATCTCTTCTCATTGCTCTCTACGTTATGCCTATTCTTAGTCTACAGCAACTCTACAGCCAAAACTCAGCCCTTATAGTCTTCGGTCTTATCACAATTCGACAAGGTCTTCTGCGTGATAGTTGTTCACACCGAAAAGTTCAAATATTTATAAACTCATGCCAGAGAAGTTCTTTACTAAAAAATATATTAAAGGCTATGGTAACAGTTACAGTCAGTGGCGGATCTAGAGGGGGGCCCGGCGGGCCCGGGCCCCCCTTAGACATAACCCTAACCCTAATTCATTCCGTAACCCTAACTTCAACGCTAACCCATGTAAAATTAATAACAAATTTAAATGAAATCCTCAATAATGAAACAACTTAAGCAAGTAGCCTATTTTTTAAATTTTATATCAAATTGTTTGTTAAACTGCAGACAACATTTTCTAGTTACCTACTGCGTTACATAAATAGTGTATACGCTGACGGCGCTGACGTTTGTTTAGAGCAAAGATTATCGCTTGCTGTTAAATGAAAGCTTACGCATTCACAAATTATGGACGACGCCCATAATTTGTGATTGGACTCCAAAATAAATAAGCGATGCGTCCATGGACTCCAAAATAAATTACAGCAGCGTCCAAATACCGTGTGTCACCGGATATTGCATTAAAAGAGGTCAAAAGATTTTTCGCGCTCGCGCGTGAATGTCTTCTTTCAAATTCTTAACCAAACTCTAACTTATACCCAATTTACCCATAATGTATTTCTTATCAAGGAAATAAGAAAATGTGTGATTGATGAAAAAAATCATCGGATTTTTCGGAAGATGAGTTGTGAAATTTTCGGCCCCCCCCCCTTACTGAATTTCTAGATCCGCCGCTGGTTACAGTAGCCTTAGTAGGCCTACACTCTGTGATGTAGGCCTATAGGCTTAGATATAAGTAGCGAGCAGGTCTAGACTCTAGTAGGGCCTACTGTGTATGGTCAAATTAATACAAATATAGGCCTACGTGTTTTCATTGTATTTTCACGCGTGCCATGCAGAATGAGTCAAAACCTTAAGATGGCCCCAAAAGTCACTTTCAAAGTATTAAATGTTACAGGAAGCCTATGAAAGTTCTTCTAGAATACGTTTCTGTCTTTTTGACATTAAATAAAACGTGTTTTTTCATGACTTTGCTTGAAGCAGCAATAAGTTAAACGCCTTCATTTAGAAAGATTAATAATTTGTCCAGTTGTTCACTTACTCGACATTCATTTTCTTCTTGAGGTATTTCCACAGAGGAAGGGCATTGATTCCGTTGACGTCAGACTTGGCAAAGAGATCAAAGGTCACTCCGAAGTTCTGCATTGTGAATTGTTTTATGTCGGCGTTGGATCCTGGCTCCTGCAGTAACAAAATTCAGGCTAGGATAGCAGAGGTCCATGAAATGTTTGTGACAGTATAGTATAGTTAGCCACTGCATAGAGGTCTAAGGGGCGGGAATCTGGATATCCCGTCATTTGAAAATCCACTATCGAGTACCCATTATAAGCATTGAGCACAGCTTAAATTAATTTTATTCTGAACTTTATAATTAAATTTAATAACCTTAATTAGTGTTTAATTGTATTGAATTCTAGTATTGTTTTAATCCAGGCCTGAACTGTCCAGAGGCGCTCCCGGCTACAGCGCCTATGCTGAGTCTGAGTAACCAAATTGAAGCGCGTCATTGTTACGCCGCCTAGAGAAAGAAGGTTGAGCTACATATAGCCTGGTCTCGGTCTAAGATTCTTCGTGGAAGTGTCTTATACATTGCATTAACTTAATTTCTCTCTTCCGTACCTGGTTCTTATATTTCTTCACTATCCTAGACCTACATGTACTATGCAGTGCTTTTATGTCATGCAAACTGACGCAACGCTCCATTATGCCCGTGCAAAATATCCTACTCCGTTAGGTTTACTATGCCATGATCTTATGCTTCTTGGCGCTATATAATTATTAGCTACTTTCATATAATAATTATAGTTAGTCCGACCTGATTCATGAATTGGTTGGATGGAAAGGCGAGGATTCGAAGTCCCTTCGTGGCTGCAAACTCGTCGTACAGAGCCTGTAGCTGCGGGTACTCCCTCTTCGTTAGACTTCACATGCACGCCACGTTGACGATGATACACACGTGACCTCTGTCCAGTGACGATAACAACGGTAAATGCAACGGTAACAATAATGCAGATGCAGAAGAGTAAATTAAGAGCTGTGGTAATGTTACATATGTAGGCCTAAGTCTAATTCACTAATTGTAGGCCTAACTGTAGTGTCTTTAAAGGGTCTAATTGTTTTCTCAGAATTATTAAAGTCAGAGTTTAAAGTCCAAATTAATCAGCCTAAGATATGCATAAGAAACAGTAGGCCTATATACGCCTACATGCAATTCTATATGACCCGCAATGAACCGACCTGTATCTGCTAAACGACACCTCCTGTCCATCGATGTCAGTGGCTGTGAAATCGTAGATGTTCCTCGCTCTCAGCCACGAATCGGAATCCTACAAACGCAGCAACGACGTGTCTGGTATCGTAATCGTAAAGGATTCTATCGATGTATATTTATATTTAAAATTTATATTTATATTTATCAATATTTAAGTTTTAAGGATTCTATCGATGTATATTTATATTTTTATATTTATATTCGTATGTGATCACTGTTTCTTATTCTCATAATTTTTTTTAACTCAAATATAGGCCTATTGTTTAGATTAAAACTGCCCGTAATGTTTTACGGGTTACAGCTAGTATCTAATATAAGTTGTTATTATTGTCAATGTCTGGAACGCCAGGTCTCGTTGTTGTCGCTTCAGGAAATGTCCCCCTAAATATTTATTATTTATATTTATATATCTATATTTAAGTTTTATCGATGGAATCAATTAGGACCGTATTAAGGCGGAGGCTGAGGAGGCTGCAGCCTCAGGTCCACGGGCGAAACTATGCCCAGCCGCCCACTGGCAAGAAGAATAACAATGATAAGATATAGATAGGCCCTCAATAGGGAAATTCGAATGTTTCAACCCGCCTCACTTTCCAGCAATAGGGCCTATATTTCACTGATTAGGCTCCTATAGTAATTATCTTTTACTTATTGTGTTACTCATTTTTCTGCTTTCACTTTGTCTATTTCTGATTCCTATCGAAGACATTTTTAAAAGTTTAGTTGTTCAAGAGACTTGAATGAATGAATGAAGTCTTTATTGGCGTCTCTGATTTTTACATTTCTTCACTAGTTTCGGGGGAGGGGTGTTGACATTTCAAATAGGCCTACATAGCAAAATTTTAAATACATGGACAAGAGTACTTTCAGGGGGTTTGAACTCGTAACCCCCCCACCCCAAATACGCCCCTGGCGTATAGCATTCCGCATTCCAGCAGCTTGCTACCAACGATGCTATAGATTTTTTCGTTAATCACAAATGAATGTCATATGTACAATTGAACGTTTACCATGAAGCAGATGGCGTCTTCACCGTGTTGCACCTACGTAACCGAATCCAAATAGGTTTCTATGAGACTTATCTCAGCAACAAGACCAACGTTCTCTATCTCTAGCTCTGGAAGAATTCGATCAACAAACATATAATTTTTTATAGCCCAGATGCGTTACTAACTAACAAAGAGATACTGTAGGCCTACGTTGCACCACAGTCACGCTCCAGCGGTTCCTATGTTTATTTGAAAGAGACGCCCATGGCCTATTACATGAGAAGTTGAGAACCAATAGGGCAGGATATGAGGTAGCTATAGGGCGTGTCGATACAATGTATTTTCTCTTTTAAAAAGATTCTGTGTCGTTTTATCACACGCCTATCATTCAGCTGAGCTGTAGTCCCACTGACTGATCTGGGCACAGCCATACCTGACCCCAATCACATCATGCATGACGTTCCGTTCGCTGCTCTCTGCTAGTGCGAGAGGAGGAAGCAGAGGCGCAAACTGCGGATGGCAGGGGCTTCTATCCCCCCCAAGCAGCCGGGCTAAAAAACTCATGACTTTCCGTTTCCCCCTAAAAAATATATTTTTCCATCCCTTCTGATCGGTCTTCCCCCTATTTCTGAAAATGATACATTATGAAATGTTCTCCCGTTATAGGGATAGAAGCCCCTGACTATAGGGCGTGGTGGTGTAGTGGTTTGTTCGCAGTGGTAAAATGTATACCTTGTTCCGCGCCTCGTGGCTGAATGATTGCAGATTCGAATCTAGGCCTACCTCAAGCCACTGTTTAGCCATTTCCTCTGCGGGAGGGTAGTATAATGGATAAAACCCTGAAGAATATTAAGATCTAAAATCAATTCATGTAGTCTACTAAAGATGGACTCAAGGCTTTATAAATTCACAAATACAATACAATACAATTGAGTCACACAACCCTCCCTGACATGGCTTTTGTGGGTGCAGAGAAATTCCTGAGAATTTACATTACATTACATTCTTAGCGATAAAAGTTTTGACGTAAATGAAGTGTTCCTGCATTATAAGACAAATGTTCAACCAATTGATGACTGCCATGTGTTACATGATGATTGCAACTACATAGAAAATGCCACCAAATTAATTTATAGTCAGTCAATTGTAACCTCATCAATAACATTTATTTCATCAATAATAATCGATTAATTAATATTATTTAATACTCACTCCTCAGTCACTCATTTATTCTTTTCAAACATCTTACACTTGTAGCGCCTCTACAATGGGTTAATCAGCGGTGCACCCAACCCGATAACCGGCAAACAAAACAGTCTTAGACTCTTATGGTGAGAGCAGAAGTCGGAGTATGGATTCTACAAAGCAAGCGGAGAGCCTAAAGAAGCCACTCCAATATTAATCCACTAACACTTAATTAATTAATGCTTTAATAAATCAATGACTGACCTATCTGAGACAGTTAAACAAAATCTCTTTTATAAACCTGTTTAATCCTGAAGGATAATGTTGAAAAAATTACTTCATAAGAAGTTAACCAATTTAATTTTCTTCTGCCCTTTTTTAACTTTACAAACTGAATTTGCTCAACAAAGAAAACCCAACACGCTAAACTAATAATCATTTAAATAACATTACTTTTGTAAAAATCTTCTGCTTTCCAGGTATTTTATTAAACAAACACGAGTTTAAACATTTAACAACTATTTTCAATTGGAGTGTGGAGATGTTAGTACATCAGTAATTTGCAAAAAACTTACGTACAGAATGTAGAAACAGAAACTGCAAAAGCAATCAGAAGACATTATGCCATTTTGTCAAAGACAAATAATAAAGCTCTAAACAAATAAAAGAGCTACGAACGTTTCAAGGTATTCACACAAAAAAGACTATGCTTCTAGTAATGTTACTCACATATCATCAAAATTCTGCTGGTACTTTCTCAATCAAAGGTAAGTACATGTAACTAGAAAGCAGTTATTTGAGAGTTAGACTATAAGTAGAAAGAGGAAGAGACAAGGTAATGGAGAAAAAGGAAAGCACGGTAAGCAGGAAAAATAAGCTTGACACAAAATAAAAGAAAGGTAACATTGAAGGTAAAATAATGAGACACAGTATTTACTTATTTACGTGATATTCTGTTCAATTCTCAAACAATGAGAGTAAAAAATAATCCTTCTTGTCACTAAAAGATTAGAATGAGAGTGCTCAAATATCAAGGAAGAAAATAAACTGAAGTACGTGCAATGATGAAATGGCATGGCTTATCCATACTAGAAAACAGACAAAAAGTTTAAATCTGCCGCAGGAAAAAATCGTGCTAATTTTTTCCATTACTGTACGCACAAGAAAACATCGCAAACTAATTTCAAGTTTGAAACAGCACGGGCATGTAGAGATTGTAGGGCAAATTAGATTTTAAATTGCATGAACACTGAACATAGGCATATACGGCAAACAAGCAATGAGCTTGATTTAGCACGAGCAAACAGTGCAATGGAGTTAATTTTTTTTATCTGCAGGCAAAAAGTGAAAACCACTTTAAACATCGCACATTCTTGTCTAAACACTTCAAGACATTTTTTCTGACTACATAGAATAGTCAATTAACAGAAATAAGTATCCAATGAGTAATCCATCTACATCCCACCAGTTTCTGAAAGCTTGACAAAATTTCAAACAGCGTAAACTTCGACACACCTCAGGACTGTAGTCGGAACAACGTCTGAGTAGTAGTGGACGGGCGGTATAGAAATGTGAGAATAAACAAAATAGAAATAAATGCAAAACCATGGCAGCGCAAAAATGAACTATAGAAGCAATGATAAACACTAATAAGTTTTCCTAAAACAAAACTTACTTTGACACCTATTCTACTACCTGAACATTGTGCCTCAAAGTAAACTCACACAAGAACTTCTATACATAATTTTATTATTCTGGACATTGTTCCAAAGAGTGAACTTTTCCAAACAGGGGGCTTATAATCTCTGGTCGAACCTTAAAACAAGCAGGCTTCAATATCAAAGCATTTAATAGAACTGGATATTGGTTCCATGTGGTCACAAAGAAACATCTTACAAATCTGGCACATGCATCTAGAAGTTGAAAGCGTTGAGACAAGCATGGAAACCAGAGCCATATGAACACTGCAAATCTCTTCATTACCCTATTTTATCTCAGAACAACCAAATCAACACATAACTGTTAAATATTAGAAAATCTCACGTTTCCGTCACGCTATATATTTAAATGCAACAAATTACAATGACCTCAGTAACACAACAGTTCTGTAGTAAATCTCCTTTCTAAGTTAACATAAATAAGTAAATCTCCTTTCTAGGTTAAGATATCTTGGATGAACAAAAATTGACAAACCGTTAATCAAATAAATCTTCATCAAATTCATGCGTGAATGATGCTAATTCGTGCATTAATGATGCTAATTCATGCGTGGATGATGCTAATTCATGCATTAATGATGCTAATTCATGCGTGAATGATGCTAATTCATGCGTGACAGATGCTAATTCATGCGTGAATGAGCCAAAGCATCAAGACTTAGACTGATGAGAAGAGACATTGACCAGAACCATCATAGAAGGCATCACACGCGCATAAGAATGTCTAGCAACCTTAAACTGCATCAAATTCATATAGCACCAATTCTCGGTTTGATCCACTTTGAGAGCTTAACTGCCCTAATCAGTCTCTTTTTAAATGATTGCGATTTGATCTGTCTCCAAACCAATGTGAACTGAACTAGGTTCATAACCAAGATGACATCTATGACCTGAACAAAGTTAATTCCTAACCACTACAAACGCTTACATGGCACCTAACCGTTAAAGTGCGACTTGACGCAGTTCCTAACCACTGAAGTTCCTAATGACTATGACCAGGTTTCCTGACATTTTCAACAGATAATGACTGGGGTCCTCCATTGAATTATTTTACCATAGGATCACTTGAAGCAATCAATTGACACTTTGTGCACTACAATACTGACACCATAGAAGTAAATTCATTTCTTCATCACAAAAACAAATAACTGCTTCTGAAATCCAAGATGCCGTAGAAAATGCAAGCAACCCCAATATCAAAATGTAGCCAAACAATATCATCGACTCATAACAGGATACAATTGGCCAAGAAATCTGTGAAATAAACAGCCACTGAGAATGGCTATTAACCAATAACTACAGCTCAAATAGCTCTCTGCCTGGCACGGCAGACGCTTAGTTAACACTGAATGGAATGCTACTTGTGATTTATTATTCACTAAACCCCTAAGACGACACTCGTATATGTCAGTCGCTCAAAAGTCGCGTCATCTTATCAGCAGCATGTCGAAGGCAATTCAAAAGACACACACACGCCACTCGATTACGACAGTGAAAGGCAACAGAAAGGAAAGATGCAATACAACACAAGTGCATTTCACTTCACTCTCCTTTCAAAGTTCACGAGTTCACAACAGAACTTCAGGTTAATATCAACTAGGATAATATCAGCCACAAGTCTATTGCACAAACCTCATTTAGACAATACTCCTAAATGCTCATCACTACAACTGCAACTGATTCCTCGCTTCCCACTAAAAAACCAAAAGGACCTATACTCATAGTCAGAGAAGCGGGAAACCAGAACGACCAACGTGGTACATTACTATCCAAATACCCAAGAACCAGCAAACGATGTCATGAACACCGTAGATGAACAGATCGTTACCTTAGAACTCAAGCCACTACAACCAATGTTTGAATGTAACATTCCCAGACACCGAATATAATTCTTTAACGAAACGTGGCAAATCTGAACTAGTAATGTAAAAAAACAGCTAGTGCTACAAACTAAGAAAGCTGATACCAGCTAGCTAAAAGGTAGTAATATAACTGCAGGTCCAGGGATAATTACTATTAATTAGTCCAGTATGACGTTACTGCATATCATAACGGTGTCACTTTGCAACGTTACCAGAACAAATGTGACACACCATTGCGTAACTTTATATCACCATCACATAATATAACATTATACACTGCAAGACTATAACGTATCAGATTCAAATTGCACCGCAACGCAATATCGTTATTATAACTACTACTGAAGCCCGTAATTCCTGCGTTAACGACTCCATAAAAGCATTCCACTGTTACATTCAAATTCCCTTTTGCACAAAATATCTAGAGGGCTAAGCCAAGTCAACAGCAAGAAGCCTTTAAGCTAAAAATCCATCCGTTAAGTCTCGGGCCAACAGAGAGACGTTGGCTAAAGCACAAAACGTTTTACGCCCAAGCACAGACGAGCCACGCACAGGTCGAGAGACTAAACAGTCGGGTGACTTGATGTGAACATGTAAGAATATGTTGTGGAGAATAAATTCCGCTGGGATCTGTTAATACTTTGAGTTAAGGCAACAGCTGTCGAATTTCATCCTCACGCTCTGTCGTATTGTCGCAACGTGTCCTCCAGCTTTGCTGTGATCTAAACAAATCGGATGAAAACAAAAGATAGGCAACACGAAATCAGATATACTTACTATCAAAAGGGCGCTATACAAATTGCGATTGATTCATTCATATTCTATAAACATTACACAACAATGAACCAGACTGTTTGTCACCTACACAAAAGCAATGAACCAGACTTGTGATTATCTGTAGACTGGTTCCTTGTTCACATAATCGAAAAAGCATGGGTATAGACTATCAGCTGTTTATATGGAAGCAAGGACCACATTGTCATGTAAATATGTAAACATGACAGATTAAATTCTGCCACTACTGCCTTTTAGGTGGTGTCAATTACAATTGCCCCTATGCTACCAGTCCAGTAATCTGTGATTACTGGACTGGTGCTATTATGACACAACGTTGAGAAATTAGCAGACTTATTAATTAACTTAAAGTGACAGTGGACTGTAGAGGTCAATGGAGGACGCATCCGGGAAGTCGTTGCGAATGACAAAGAAAAAGATGTCCAGAAACATCAAGATCTGAAGTAGTTAAAGCTAAAGAAGGAAGACACTGGATACAGGAACGAGTGGATAAGGAAGATCCAAGTGGCTGACCCCGCCCCAGCAATGGTTTAATTGAACTCTGAGGGAGAGAGAACAAAGCGACAGATTTCATTTTTACATATTGGAAAATAAAAACTCAGCAACAAAATGAGTTCTGTATTGTCACGATTACGTGGCATACGCCAACTAACAAATGGCTGATTTGGCTCCGCTCGTCTCCCCATGACTTTTTGGGCTCTTTCTATGATCTCCTCAAGACGTTTGATTGAGTCCAAATCAGGAGCGCTATTGCATAGAAATCTTCAAGGAGAGGAAACATAAATCTATTGATTGATTAAAAAAATTGATGCAAAAAACGGATAAATTTATTGATTGATTGTTTGCAACAAGGAACCAACCTGCTTATAGAATTCAATCTGTCCTTGAAGGTACTTTTGCAGGTAAGACTTGAAGTCGCCGACTCTATGCCGGTTGAAGTGATCGATCTCAGCTAGAACAGTGTAAGTTATGACGTCTGCTCGACTCTGCGCCGACTGCAAGTCCGACTCTGAAAGCTTGGCCGTGTTTTCCTGAATTTTCGTGACGGCTGCCTGTTCATTTGAAAATTTTTAAAGTTTATAGCTCTGTTAAACCATTACCGTCAAAGCAATTTTGTTGCGACCACATCTTCACTTTAAGAAGCATAGAGATAATTTAAAAATGATACGTTTCTCTTATCGAAAATGCTTGTTATGCCAATCTGTTAATTCAACAAAAATGCATATTTTTGAACATTTTAATCAGATGAGTTCAGGTCAAAATGACTTGTTAAGTGGCTTGGGAAAGTGTGAGCCTCAGCATGTGTTGTCCAACTAACCAGTTTGCACGAGTTTCATCGGCTTTATGTAATATTCGGGAACCTAGGTTATTTCTTTAACCTGGGGCCGCCAGCATCTGAAAACAATGATTCTCAGCAGTGCCTCCATCCGATTGGGTCGTGAGCACCTCTGTTTATTTTATTTTTTATAAATTGAGATATACTTTATAAATTGAAGCCTACAATTACAATAAGTGATGGAGAGAAATCATTTCATATGTTTGAACTTGCTAACTTAATGAAGAAATAATAACATATCGATATCATTCCTAATAACATCAAGATTCGAAATAAATATGATCTAAACTATTTTCACTAGATTTAACAAAAAATTAATCAAATCCTTAACACTTTGACTGTTGGGAACGAGATATCTCGTCATATATTAGGTATGTTTAGACGCGAGGTTGTCGAGATATCTCGTTCTTCAGGGTCCTGTATTGATAGGCTAAACAAGGATAACATTGCTACAATGGATCTTGCCGTCTCAATGGTCATCGACAGCAGTGATGCGTGTCCGATTAGCATTTGAGTCGATTCAG
>JAQFXW010004435.1:0-11062 GCA_034693945.1 Dendrobaena attemsi
CCCATCGCAGCAGAGAAATTTTTAAATTTAAATTACAGAGCGTTAGCGCGGACAGACAAACATCGCATCATCGCATCATCGATCGAAAGATCCGGAATTATTGTTTAGAATTATACCGGGTATCTTTTTCTTCGTCTTGTTCTCTGCCTTAAGGCAGCTTCGAATGTCTACTGTCGCCAATTCTCCCTCTGTTACATCTTCTTCTTAAGCCTTTTGTATCCATCTCTCATCATCCAGTCCAGCATCATCTGTCGCGGCCTTATTCTTTATATTTGACCTTCCATTTTTCTTTCTATAACGATTCTTATCAAGTAGTCTTTTCTTAGTAGTGTCAAATTCGTTTTCTCTGTCGTTATCTGATTGTCCTTGTCATTGTTCTCTCTTTTCCGATCATTCCGGGCATCTCAGTGATATATACAAGGTGGGCCAAAAAAAGAACCCCTGCATGTTTTGACAATATTTCCGCCAAATGTAAGAATGTTTAAATAAAATTTTACAGCCTGAAAGGCAGTTCATATCTATATGTAACATCCAAATTTCAACAAAATATGTCAAACAGAACAAAAGTTATTCAATTTTTAGTGACGTCACCCACTGTTTTTTGATGTCTCAAAAACGTTTAACAGCGTTTTGCTGATATTTCCGTCAAACGTTGAAATATTTTAATGAATATTTACAGGCCTAAAGCTAATTCATATTTACGTGAGGTGAAGGCCATATTTCACCAAAATATTTCACACTCAACAAAAGTTATAGAACCTTTTTTTGTGTAACGCATGTTGCATTAGACTTGTTTAATTCATCAGAATTCAAGAGGCATTCTCGCTAAAAAATGCTGTAACTTTTGTTTACTTTGGAATATTTTGATAAAATTTGATTGCAATATTATATGTATTATATGTGTGTATTTCTGTACCGCCTCTTACAGTTCACTACTATTCAGAAGCGGTCCCGACTACAGCCCGAAGGTGTCTCGGAGTTTTACATGCCAAAGCGCTTGAGCAATTGTGAGTGAAGGACTTGCTAAAGGTCCCAACGCGATGGGTGGGATTCGAACCTGCAACCCTTCGGTTGCAAGGTGGCGACCTTTACCAATACACTACCACGCTCCTTATATATAAACATGAATTACCTGAAGACTATAAAATTTCATTAAATTATTTCAACATTTGGCGGAAATATTAGCAAAAAACTGTTAAATGCTATTTGAACCACCAAAAAACAATTTTTGAGGCATCAAAAATGAGAGTTGGCCTCACTAAAAGTGGAATAACTTTTGTTCTGTTTGAAATATCCTTTAACTAATCCAAGCAGACGCCTTTTGGGAGAATTTAGTTTATACGACACCCCCCCCCCCGATCCTACTGCAACCAGGCTTATATAGGCGTTCTACTGCATATAGGCCTATGCAGACTATAGTTGAAGGCAAAAATAGGTAGATATAGCTTCTGAAGTTCTGCATGAGAATGGGTTCCTATGCACCATAGAGATGGCTAGACAGAGACGGACAGAGAGAGACGGACATACGGACGGATATATATTGATCGATGGAGACAGACAGAATAATGGTAGCAGAGAGATTATAGACATGCAGAGGGATAAACACAGATGACGAGAAGAGAGACGAAATATTCGGAGACAGATAGAGACAGACAGAGACAGAATAGTAGAGAGACAGATGAAAAGAGACGAGAGCAATGTGTGTGTGTGTGCTGAATGCACCAATTCGATTTCGTTGCATCGCCATCGCTGCTTTTATCATGTAACCTGTTTTACGATCATTGCTGTCATTGATTACAGATGATGGACGTCGCTTTTGTCTTCATGACCAGCATATTAAGAATTATTTATCGGGTCAAGCTGTGAAACAAAAGCCAATCGACACCCCTTCCCCCTATTACCATTGTACAAATAGTCTACGTTGTGACTAAAAGGAAGGAAACTGAACAAATTCTACAGAAACCTATACGGATCCAATCAAGTTTTATAAACCCCGACTGAGCTTCCTCTCTCACCTCCTTTCCATTGCTCTGTCTGCAAAGCAGTGTGCAAAGGCCCACATTCGAAAAATCTGACGACTCTTTTTAGAGATTAGTTTAAATTTTCCCAAAAATTCTTGTACAATTGTTTCTTATAGACCGTTTCGTTACATTTAGCCGTTTGGAGGCCCCCAGAACCGTGAGGCCCCTGGCGACTGCCCACACTGCCCACATGCATAAATACGGCCCTGTTGCGTTGTTTATGATGTTGATGTGTCACGTGATTTGTCTTTTTCCGATGGCAACAGGTGGAGATGTTCAACCTGGAGACATCGAAGCTGAATTAGACATCAGCGTTTAGAGAAAGAACGGAAACGGAACGGAACAGCAACGGACGATGACGACGATGACGAAGATCTCCGAAGTCGTTCCATCATTAATTGCCATTGGACTCGGGTTTCGTGTGGATGACGTACAACCATCTGACGTCATGGCTGTCTCTACTATATATAGGCCTAGGGGTTTAGGAAGTGCAATCACGTGGACTCTGTTACCAGACCAATGGAGCCGAGTCTGGCTGCGCGTCGACACGGTCTAAGCGATAGAGTCGCCAACTGCCTGAATATAAGTCGGTTGAACATAATTATAGTGCTCCATTTTGTAGGTCGTACAAATGTCTGAGAGTGCGCTTTCTCATATACTATAATCGACTGGCATCTGCATCACTGCATGGACAATTGGACATGTGAGATTTCATTGCATTAACATACTTGACCTTTAACCACAGCGGCCGCAGATGGCCCAATACGCCGGGCTGTCCAACGTACGGATGGAAGACTAATTTTGAGTGGCTGTAGCCATAGCTCAAAGATTTATTGCAATTGACTCGATATGAAATAGCCTATAAGACAGAAGTAGGCCTAATTGACCTACTTGAATAGAAAATGAATAGCTAATTCATTCGTAGCTTTATGACATCATTTTACAATCTGAATACAAGACGACAGAATGGATAAATCTCTGTTGTGACAAAAAAAACAGTTCCCACAACGCATTAAGTTCGTTTATAGTTAGCTTATAGAATATAGATAATTATGTAAAAGGTGGGTCGTTATTTTTTAGTCTATTGGTGCTGCTTCAAGGTGGCGCACTGGACATGACGGTGTCATAAACGTCGGACAGCAGCACTGACCAGAGGAACCTCAGCGACCAGTGGCCAAACTAATGTTGAGAGCGGCGCTTGTAATGATCAACCATGCAGTTGCCTGCACCAAAGTCCAAGGGGCTGGACATAACAATGACTCACTCCGACACTCGTGACTCGGCGAGTAACAGGACAGCTTTTCTTCCCCAGCAGCACATGAAGTGCTGCTGGACGTTGGATAAAAACCCAAAAGCAAAGCGCTGCGGCAACGGCCTCTGTTGTCATAAGCTGTCGTTAAACTGACAAAGATACACACACACGCTGTGAGGCAGTGCAATCATTTCCTTTCTTATGCGAAGTGCTGTAGCCTACTTTGAAACACAGTGGGAACGGGCATCGCATAGGCCTACGGTCTTGTATTGGGTCTTGTGTGGATCGATGCCTGCAGATAAGTGCTTAGATCTAATTTATTGATTTCTTATCGACGAATTATTTTAATGATGTTCCGATGCTAACAATAATGTGACATTTGCTGTTAATTCGCTCTCTCGATCATGTGTAGGCCTATTGCTGAGTTGTGTCTTTTAATACAGTTGAATATAGGTTACTGGAAGGTTAATAATTTCAAGGTGCTACTAGTTGCTCTCTCCAACAATCTATATAGCCTAGCCCTAATCATAATTTAATCGTTTAAACTGGCCTAACAATTCGTTTTCCCTGAGAATGCTTGTTCGTTAATTTAAGTTATTTAAGCGAATTGTTTAGAATACCGGTATACTGTGTTATGTTTTGCAAAATATTCCAGTCCATGAATGCATCTTCTTTTAAAGCATAGGTCTATATTATGTATATATATGTGCCTGAAACTATAGGCTCAAAGAAATCGAGACGAAGGGATGGAGGAGGGTATTTCTCTTTTACATCCATCGATACCCGATCAGAGGCGCATTGCAGGCGACATATTGCCCTATGTAGGTTGAATACATGTAGGTCTACATAATTTACAAAGGTATACACAGCACGTGCAAGACAGGGACGAAGAAATGCTTATAGGTTTGTACTTAGTAGCCTCTGTCTCTACGTGCGCATACGTACGAACGCATGTATGTGTGCACGCACTTTAAGCCAATCCGGTCAATAAAAGCATTTATATAGCGCCCTTTTAAAAACTCACAAGAGCGCTTCGACGCGTCTACCTATTACATGTACACGTGACATATATGAATCGTTAATTTACATATAACCCTAACCCTGGAATTGTCTTCCTCTTGACCAGGGCCGGATTAACCTCTCGGAGCCCCATGCTCACTGTACTCGGGGACCCATGCTCATTATTTTCGCTGAACAAGGAATGATGAGGTGTCGTATCAATTTGTAGCTAAAACAAAGTGAGTAAAAGTCAGCACACAGATTGTGTATTACGTTTAAAATAGAAGTTGAGCCAAAAAGAATTAAAGCGAGACTAACGCATCTTCTTTTATGCAACAAGCTATTTCATGTAATAAATTTTAGTTGTTCTAACTGTAGGGATGCCCCTGCCAGTGGGGGCCCCATGCTCTGAGCATAATGAGCATACTGGTTAATCCGACCCTTCTCTTGACCTGAGACTAGAACCTCTCTGCCTCTCCCCTCTGCATTTCGCTGGCGTCTGAAGAGTGAAGACTATGCTGTATGTTAGTGTTTCCAGCTCACTGGCTCGGAAGCGCCTCTGTTGAGGTTTCTATAAGAGGCACTTCATAAATTGAAGCTTACAATTACATATATATATATATACTATGGCTAAAAGTTAAAACGAAAGTTCAGTTGGACGTTATATATTGACGGACGGACGGACGTACTAATCGAATCTGTTGTTTGTTTTGTCTCGGCGTTTAAGCAGATGAGGTGCAGAGGGAGGGTCATCCGCGTTGTCATCGACCGGCGGCTTAACCCTTTCAGACACAGGAACCCATACAGGGACCGGTCACCCCACGCAGACGGCAGACTCTCTTCGATGCTCCTCCACCTCTGGCTCAACCACGGATGAGGCATATGGAGAGACAGGCAGAGCGAGAGACAGAAACAGATCGAAAGAGAAAGAGTGACACAGAGTGCGCCCGAGAAGAGCTATAGAAGCAGAAACAAAGACACAGAAAGGCGGACAAAAGGAAAGAGTTGAAGCAGAGGAAGTACATAACGAGATTAGGAGAGCAATAAAAGACCATGGCACAGACAGAAATATAAAGATACACCGATGGCGACAGTTAGGCACACGCACTCCGACACTTGAACATATTTACAGACGGACGGACAGACAGAGACAGACAGGCAGATGTAGGATAGAATTGAGACGCAGAAATACTGAGTGACGGGAGGGTTGGGATGTGAGGAGAGCTGAGGGGGAGGTGCTGAGGTCGGTGGGATAGGGATGGAAGGGAGCGAGGAAGGGAGTGGATAGAGGCTGTGGTCGGGAACTGACGATAAAAGGGGAACATGATGAAGGACTTCCTCCTTCGTCAGACGAGCGATGTTAACGCCATCTGCCGAGTTAGAGTGAAACCACGACGACCTAATTGGATCATCATCGATCACATGGGCCTACATGTGTCTCTGTCCCTGTCTGTCTGTCTGTCTGTCTGCCTGTCTGTCTGTCTCTTCCTATGCGCCTTTCTCTGTCCCGGTCTCTGGATCTCGAGCAAGCTGAATCTTTCTCTGACCCCAAACACCTAATAGTATAGACCATAATATCATGGCTGACATTCACTTATAACACATTCGATGAATCATAATGATGAGAATATGCGATGAATGCAACTGAACTGTAAATCCCACAAGAAAGCCTTTGATCAGCTTATCACCGGCTCTAGAAGAAGACTATGATGATGATGATGATGATGATGATGATGATGATGATTATGATGACGATGACTATGATGACGATGATGATGATGATGATGACGATGATGCAGCATCCTTTAAGCTATATTCTGAGACAAACATTGTCGTGTTCGAAGTACCAGCGACTTCATTCCCGTATCATTGCATATCAGTTGGTTATTGTCTAGTCCTCTCCTTCACAGTCTCATCTTCCCATCCCACAGTGTAGGTCTACTCAATTCCATCCACCAATGCAGCTGAGTTGGTTCGAGGTACTCACAGGAGGAGCCGACATCTCGAATCAAATTTCTGTCATATCTCGGTTTCTGAATTGACGTCATTAGAATAGTTGTTTGAATTATTGTTTCAAATTCCAAGACATTTTCTTGCATGCATCCAGTTAGAACTAGATGCTTCCTTGGTTCTCCCTGCAGGGGTCTTATAGCCCCCCCTCAGCGCCTTTCCACAGAACTAAGGATTCGTCGATTGCAGTTAGATCTGTATGACGCCGAACTATCTGATGAATCGTCGATTGCCACATACACTTATTCAACGAATCCGTGACGATGCCAGGATGACGACACTCGTGGAATAGTAATCGACGCATTCGGCGGTTGGCGTTCATTGGCTACTGCATGGGCAGAAGAAGAACAGCAGATCATCATCTATACTAAGACAGACACATACAGACACATACAAAGGGACAAATAGACACGCAAACTGACGGACAAGCGGACTGGAAAACGAGCGGATAAGCTAACAGACTCTACTATACTCAACACGCAGAACGTGTGTCCGTTGCGTGGGAAGAACATTTCTTTCTTGCTGTCATCAGACATAGAGAGGCCTAGGATCAGACATAGAGGCCAAGGAGGGTCAACTGCGGCGGTGCATCTGCAGAGCGTCGATTTTTTCTCTCCCGATTCCATTGGATACGCACAGGATATAATTACATTTGATACATTGACCTCTATACACGTGTAAGCGTTTACATATTACGACAGATTAGCAGACGAAACAATCGATTAGCCTATGTACACCGCTGTGCAGAGCAGTACATGCTAATGAGTTTAATAAATATATTATAGCATAAGCTCTACCCTTTTATAGATTGTATTGTATTTATAGATTTCTAAAGCGCCTCTTTGAGGCTCTTTCAGTAAGACCTAACCAGACACGCTCCTATAGTACTTTGGACTCCGTGAGAAAAAAAATAAGACTTAGTTCTAAGACAACGGGCAGAAGCAGTAGTGCCAGTTAAGATTGTGGGACGAGTAAATGAAGGAAGGTCATTCCACAGCAATGGACCAACAAATACGTCGGCGCAATGCTAGGCATGTGCAGTTCGAGAACGAGGCACCAGAGGGTCATAACGGTCTAGAGAACGAAGAGGGCGATCAAAAGCAGCAGAAAAAGGCCGCTGAATCAGGTCACAGATACAGCCTAGCGAGAAGCTTGACTCAAAACTGTTCTATAGGTAAGAGATAGAATTTTAAACTGAATGCATGCAGTAAGAGGAAGCCAATGCAGCTTCTGAGTCGTGAACGTGGAGATGCGAGCGAAACATAGAAGGCGGATAATCAAACAGGCAACAGCATTTAAGACCGATTGCAGTGGAGACCAGCGCAATTTCTGGAGACCAACAAGTAAAGAAAAATGGATTTGTTGGTAGTGGAACGACCAAGAAGACCAGATGGTTTCATTCGCATGCATCCATTTGGCGTCTGCCTTTAAAGGCCCTACCCGTCAGCAGAGGCACCTGGAGGACTATTCATAGGGCAGGTGAAGCGTTATAATAACTAGTAACGTGGAAGGTCTTTGTTAGGAATGGTGCAATAGACAGACGGATAGTAGGCTGTCGTCATGGAAACATCGGGTCGGGAACGCCTCTGTTGAGTTCGCTCTCAGGGTATAGCTTTATAAATTTAGATTTAGGCTACATTTACATTTAGGCCTACATTACGTACGTAATGCATTGCGATTTGGATAAAAGAAACTCATTTGCTTAACTGCGTTTAGGAACAAAACGCAAACTTGTCGATACATAGATCTACAGGTGATTGTGAGTGGCATTGTTATTTATAAGTTCATATAAGCCTAGCCATTATATCCTATATAATGTGCAGTCATTTTCATTTATTGTCATATTCATTGTCATATTTATTTCATTTTGTTATATTTATTGTCATATCATTTATTGTCATTTAGCCTATAGGCCTGACCTATAAATAGCGATTGTATCAAGGGTGTGTAGAGATAAAAGGTTCCCTCAGAAGGAAGCACTTAGCAGTGATCTGAACAATAGCCTATATATTTTAGTATAATAATATCATTATATATGAACACAGAAGCTTCAGCTAAGTTCAGGAAGTCCGGCATAACAGTAATAAATCGATGTAGGCCAACGATTGTAAGATGTCGCAATGTTCTTTCAGCATGTGCATCTATCATCGACCAACCCTGGCCTACATTTGTCTTATGGGCGCCGCTTTCCTCACAGGGGTAGTACTAGCTGCTGACGGGGGACAAGTCGCTGCCTCTGGACCCTCGACCGACAAGGGTGGTGGACAGCTGGATGGACAGAAGAAGATCAAGAACTCCTCTAGGCATCAGGTGGATAAAGTTGCGAATCAGAAGGATGGCAGGAAACAGAGCGATGTAAGGACAGTAGAAGGAAAGAAGAAGACGAAGGAGATTGCTTGGAAGCCAAGCAAGGAGATGCCCTACTGCACAGGGGCCCCGGGGCCAATTGGGCCTCCAGGCTTACCAGGCACCCCGGGAATAGCAGGACCTCAAGGAATTCAGGGAATCCAAGGCGTTCAGGGAGTCCAAGGTTCGGCCGGTCTTCCTGCATTGCCTGGTCTTCCAGGACTCAAAGGAGACGCAGGTGAGCACAGATAGCGCTAGATAAATTTTTCACATTACATTACGTCATGATGGATGGAATGAATTTTAGAGTTGTAACGTATTTTAATGCACTTTCTATAACATTACTGTAGTATCTCAGGGTCTTTGGAAATCTCTGAGCCCAATACAGGCCTACATGTAGGCATAGCCCATAGGTGAAGTATAGGCTACAGAAGGGTCCCTTAATTTTCAGTGCATAGTTGATCCTTCGATCTGGGACAGCCTACCTCCTACCCTACGCCTACATCCTAGCGTTCCCTCTCAAACTTTTCTCTCTCACCTCAAGACTGGCAAGCTTATATTTGCCCGCCCTGAGTCTTGATAGCCTCTGAGTAGTTCCATCGAAGGAGCTCTGAGCTTATAGATACGAATGTCTGTATGCTAGTGATGACTGCATGAATGAATGCAGGTCGTCGCGGCTACAAAGGTCAGAAGGGTGAGTCTGGATTATCAGTGGAAGGAAGACAGTTCTACGTGGGTTCATCGCATCAAATGATGACCTCTGGCTCCCCCTCCTCCTCCTCCTCCTCCGTTGTCTTTCTTCAGCCGATCGCCTTCTCTACGAGCCACGACGAGGACATTGCCCGTGCCACCGAGTACCGTGTCATCCACTTCAACGTCATCCTGTTGAACATCGGCGACGGCTACGATCCCTCAACGGGGGTTTTCACGGCCCCCACCAACGGATCATACCTGGTGGGATTTAGCGGCGTCAGCTACCGCGGCCAGAGCGTCCTTCTCCATCTCGTCCGCAACGGTCAGCGACTCCTGTCCGCCTTCGACAACTCCGGATGCGAGTGCTGCCCGCAGGCGACCAATGCAGGGGCGACCGATGCAGGGCTCAACAAGTGCGCTGGATCGGCGTCGAACGCAGGCATTCTGTCGCTCGACAAGGGCGACAAGGTCTGGGTAGAACTACCAGATGGGTATGGACTGCACAACGCTCTCTACCACAACTACGCCAGCTTCTACGGATACTTCCTCTTTCCATCGGGCGTCGCAGCTGCTCCCAGAGGATAAGACGACAGAGTTCCATGAAGCAATCAAGTCTCAGAGCAGACGAGATAAGATATTGGACTACGAAGACTCGTAACTCGTTGGTGGTAGAAATAGAAAGATTTGTCCGATTTAGTTAATGATAATAAATGCGTGTAAGTTGTATCATCGTCCAAGGCATCGCGTATATAGAAGACTTCGTTTCTGTAATCAATACTAACCAATTATACTAACTGTAGGCCTACTTAATCAGACTGTATAGTTGTACATGTAGGCCTAATTCGTAGGTCTAAATCACCTAATCCTACAAGAGCTTAGACAACGTGCGCAATATGAGGTCTATAGGCCCCTACGGATTGGATGAACTATAGACTTCACAGCACATCTGAAGCACGGAAAATTTAGTAAAATCCTGTCAGATATAATTATAGGCCTATGCTGCGAGAAATCTTCGAGGTCGACCAATTGGTAGATAGACTATAGATTATCCCTAACTTAATCCTTCTATATACACTTTCATGTTAGCCTATCAACTTATAAGGGCACAGAATATCTATTAGTCGTCTGTGAAACCATGCGCAATGCACTAGGCAGGCTAGGCTTAACTCTCATGCCGCAACATGGGGACATAGCCTATTTGTCCCATCTGCGCTCGAGAATTGGCTGGTGCTTTACGCTTGGCCTCCCTGAGCGCTCTAGAAGTTTAGAGATTACGAATACGATTCTACTTCGCTTCCGACGATGATGCCTCAATTTGTTTGACGTCTTTTGGTCTCTTTGCCGGGTGGTGACCTTCAGTCTTCTCTCTATTTGCCCTATTAAGGTACCGTAGGCCTAATCGTTATTCAGGCAACTTTTAAGACTTAGGGCCTATACGAGGACATATTCAACGTTCCTTTCGGAATAATTATGTCTTCTCTATAAAAGGATTCGGTTTGATAAAGTAGGCCCAAGCCTTGGGCCTGGACACACATGTGAACTTCGCATGACAAAAAGTAGGCCTGTAATGGCTAGAATAGCTCAGTTGTTGTCTAAATAAATGTATACGTCTTAACATAATTAATCTGTACTAGGGCCTACTGTCTTATTCACCTATACTTTAGCAGGCCCGCCGACAGAACATCCGGGCCCCTATGCAGTGCAGTCACGGGCCCCTAAACTATCGTTAGGTTAGTGAGAA
>JAQFXW010004436.1:0-11061 GCA_034693945.1 Dendrobaena attemsi
ATGTACAACAGACATAATTATTAAACAGATGGAATGATCAGTTTGGACTTTCATTCAGATGGTATTGCGCTACGCTAGAAAATTCTTGGGCAAAATTTTGTGGGGGATTTCCCTTAGTCAGGAATTTTTAAGTGAAACTTCTGTTTTGAGACGTTTTGTGCTATTAATAGACAATTTGACATAATATTCGTTTAATAATAAGAAAACACTCTGACAATAACGTAGAATATGTTTACAGGATATTTGGTAAATGATTAACGTGCCATAGTTCGTAAGCAGTCGAAAGAGATCGATGAAATGATTCAGGTTCAATCATCACACTAATATTCAAGCTAGCAGATGTAACTTGTACCAGAAAGTAGATCTACATTTACAACATTAACTAGGCAATAGCTAGAGTTCTAGAAATTTGGCTGATCAAATCCTAAAGTCCAGACAAAATATATCAAATCAAATCGGTTTATAGTAAAGGTTAGAAAGTTTGTCCAATACCTGTATTGTATACTGTGGGGCATTGTGGTACAGTGCCGCCTTGCATCCTAAGGGTCGTGGGTTTGATTCAGATCCAAGCCACACGTGCATAGCAACCTTGAGCAAGTCCTTCACTCACAATTTCACCTGGTGCTTAGGCATGTAAGCTCTGGTCTGTAGTCGGAACCACCTCTGATTAGTATAGTAGACTTGAAGGGCGGTGTAGAATTGTGTGAAGAAATCAATTGACAGTGATTGTTTTGGATCATAAATTAGACAACAGACCTGACCGGGATTTGAACCTCTCTCTCTCTCTCAGTTGATGGTTCATCATGCTAAGATGGGAGACTGGTTTGATGCTCCTTCCCATCAAACCACTAGTTATTGGTATGTAGGGACCGGGCCGTTAAGCAAGTGTCCTCTACTCTAACCCTGTTGAGCACCATCGATATTCTCTTGTCTGATTGCACAACTGAACTGTAGAAAGAGGGCAGTATCAAATGTGGTTGTATTGTCTAAAAATAGTTATATTGCATTGTGTCAAGCACAGAATTTTATACTATAATTATAATACGCCGAGATACATGGATGCAGTTGCATTGTATTCTGATTTTTAGCGGATGATTCTATACGTTGCTCTGTCTTCTTCTGTCTTTCCAGGAAGCTTCGGAAAGCGCGTGGTCTTCCGACGCGAGGGATGAGTCAGGCGCAGCGCCTGGCGCTCACTCTCCAGCAAAGCCTATCGACGTCAGACCAACCGTACGTTACAGTCATTGTAGTCGTAATTGTATTGCATATTTTTATAGCTCCTCTTTCTAATACCCTAATCATACGAACCCCTTACCTGGCGACATTTACAGCCCAATGGACGGAATAGTTTTCAGTTACCGTCAAAACGGAGATGGAGAAAGAATTCCTAATCTATAAACGTGTTTGCAATTAAGAACTGAATGGTTTTTCCAGTTCATCCGGTGTGAAATTCAGCCTTGGATTTTTAGGCATTGTATTCATTCTGCGGTTGCTAGCGTAACAGGATCTCTGACCGGAAAGATACTTATTATATAAGAAGAAGATCGCTGGAGTTATGCCTTCCCTTCAGCTACCTTCTTCCACTTTCTTTTGGCATTGTGAGTGTAGTGTTGGTCACTCCTTCTTCTTTGCCAAAGCATATAAACGCTGATTTCTGCCAATCCTCTTATCTCTCTGAGTAGAGATCTTGAAGAGGCGCTATATAAATTTTTATTGATTGATTGATTGATCTCCTCTAACTTGTTACCCTCTTACATTCTCTGTCCATCCCAAGATACCTGTATGCAACCTACCATACCTATTCTACAACCATCACATCGTTTATGTTATTGAAAGTTTAGTTTTCATTTGACTTAATTTGGGCTTTACGGGATTCATTAAATTGTTTCCGATGTTCTTCTTCCATAGGTCGACGAGCAGTTCAAAGCGACCGGCTCTTCCACCGTCATCTGAACCATCCAATATGTCGGAGGTAGCGTCTGCTTCGGAGGCTGAGACAACTCTGCCTGTTCTAAGCGACATTGCAGATGCTAATAATACTCCCAGGTGAGATACATGGATGCTTTTAAATCATATGCTGCAATAACATGCAGGATCGAACGGGTAATAATTCACAGTGTGAAGTGTTAAACACCTGGAATTAGTTACCTACTTACCTTGTCTGTAATCCAAACTTAGCAGTGATATTTTCACTAGCTGGCAAATTAAAATTAGAAGTAAAGTAAACAATTTCGTTAACGAAAGCTAAAAGTAAAGTAGGTACTATTTTAACTTCGAAAGCGAAATCAGGAATTAAATATGAAGAATTATTTGCTGAACTGATATCACGGACGAAAAAGGAATTATTTTCGTTTTACTTCTAGTAAGATTTAGGAAAGTTAAATTGCACGTGGTCTAAACACGTGATCGTTTGGAAATTTCAGTTGTGCCTCTGGCCTTGTACTTCTTATTTTCAATATAATATACTGTCTTGATCTGTGCTGTTTAATACTGTGTGCACCTCTGTTACATATTATGCCATTTGTTTTGTATATTGTATTTGTGTATTTCTATACAGCCTCTTACAGACCACTACTAGTCAGAGGAGGTCCCGACTACAGCCCGCAGGTGTGTCGGAGTTTTACATGCCGAAGCGCTTGAGGAATCGTGAGTGAAGGACTTGCTAAAGGTCCCTACGCGGCGGGTGCAAGGCGGCGACCTTCACCACTACACTACCACGTCCCACAGGCGTCATCATTAAATTTCAAAATAATGAGCTTGTCAAGAATGTTGGCAGGAAGGAAGATTCAACAGTAAGGAACATCGGAAGCAACTCAACTGTGCATAACTTATAATATTTATTCCATGTAGTTTTAAGTCACCTGCGTGTGTATAGTTTATGATGCATGCATATTTGCTCCATCCTTGTTACCTGTCTACAATTTACTATACCTGACGTCACCTGACTTTGTCGAGCGTCTGTTGGTGTTTGTAGAAAGCTGAAGACACTGTCGGCCTTTATTCTGTTGAAGCAGACGGGAAAGTACAGTCTGCAGAAGGCTCTGCTGCCTGACTACCTCTATTCTGCGATCCTGGCTGAGGCCGCCAGGTAAGAACCACCAGCAGACCCCTTCCCCATCCACAACAACCCCCATCGATCTACCATATTGTTTGAATGTAAAAACTGTATAAAATATGTATAGTGTCAGGTGTGTGCCGTCCTTATATGGAGCTCTAGGCTGAAGACCTGTGTCTTTCACCATGCATAAGCGAAACGGGAGAATCATTAAATCTTGATTAGTTAGTGTAATGTAATAATCTGTCATCCTTTTGATTTTGGTTCTGTTGTGTTAAAAGTTAATGGAGAAGCTTCATCATGATGGTCGCTAGAGTTCAAAGAACTGACAATACAAGGTGTGTTAAAAGTATTGCTAAACTTTTATTTATTTTTTCATGCTTTTGTGGCCACTTAAACATAATTATTGCAAATTTTGATTTTGTAGATACCTTTTATTTAGGCATTTTAACCCCAACAATCTCTCTTGTGTGTTGATCAAATACAGTGATATTGTTAACTTCTATTATGATTTTTCTAGATTTCTCTAACCTCTCGTGGTATCAGTGTATGTTTGATCAACATTTTATTTATTTGTTTCTTATTTTTCAGATGAGTTCCTTATCCTCTGCAATTACTCTGAAATTTTGCCTGTTGCTATGAAAATACTAGAACCCTGTAAAAACAGATGTAATGTCTTTTTGTTGAAGAATTACAAATACTTCAACTGTTACAAAGTGCTGTGATAAGTTTCTAATGATTTCTTATATCAACAGGATTTGTTGTCAAACTGGTGAGACTCTGATCTGTGTAACTTTGGTCTGTTCTTAGTTTGTTTTTTGTAACTGAATCACTTTATTTGGAGTAGTGGCTTGTTTCTTGGAACTACAGTGAGTAAGTGTGACGTACAGATGACGATAGTCGTTGGTCAATATGATATCTCTGTTTAGCCACGAAATGTTGTTAAATGTTGCGTTTTATTGTCGGCCATCTACTGTTGTCGTTTGTTGCTCAGTCGATGTTTGGGCAGAGTTTCTGTTGTTGTGAATGAAGACTTATTATTGAAGATGATGATCTTATTGTGAAAGAGCTCTAGAGAATGTTTAGAGACTTTTGTTTGCATAGGACGAAGAATGAGGAGGCGATTATTCATCTCGTATCGACGTGGCCGGACGCCATCTTGAACCTCAACCTAATTGATATTCCAGTCGAGAATTACCTGAAGCCGAGCGCAAATGACGGACCGTCAGTCGCCGATTCCATCATCCGAGGTCTGTTCTACCGCAAACGGAAATACTGTCAACTCGAGATGCTTATTCTGCCAAAGGACGCTTCAACGGGTAGGCATCGTGTGCTCATGACGATCGAAAGTCAGATCATAGACGAACTACTTCTAGTGTTTCAGACATCAATGACAGGCAGAACCAAAATAGATTCCTGATGGGCAATACTAAAACCATTCCCGTGGAAATTACCATGCTAGTACTACCATCCCCACCGTATCATCGTTATGCTTTATTCCATCCATATGGTATTACCACTGCTTTCCTACCGTAACCGCGGTGAACCCGCTTCCCCATTACCGTGTCACTCTCTGATTCCTATCCATGGACGCAACCTTAGCAGCATAGGAAACTATATAAAATACTCGCAACTCAAAATCGAAAGAGAATTGTTCCAACAGATTCTACATCGCAGTTGAAGTTTCAAGCAAAGGCAATAATAGTTACGAAAGTGGACGAGAGAGAGAGCGGGCATTTTGATCAAAAGATGTCCTCCCTCTTGGTCTCCACTCGCTGTAAACCCTGATGTTCTTTATGGGTTGCCTCTGTTGCCTCCTCAACACTTCTCTTTCTGAGTTCTGGTCTGAGTGAGGAGTGCCTCCACGTAGAGACTACGATAAATGCATTCGTTGATTGATTCGTTGTTATACTTTTCCTTAGGTTCCGATTTGTTACGGCACTTTTCAAGAGTTCCGCTGTTCTATCTTTGGAAAACTCCAAATTTTCGATTGCCTGAAGTCTTAGGAGCTGGAAGACTCAAAGGTTTGACCTTCAAAGTCAATTGCTGTTGGCTTTCAAGATATAAGCGTACTGTTTATTGTTAAGGATATTAAAATTAGACATTTATTATTTGTTTATTTGTTAATTGTTTCATTTCCCCAGACTTCTTCATTATCATGGTTAACAGGTTTTTTCCAAAATGTGAGTATTAACAGTAAGAAATGTTCTGATTACTTTAAATAATTGGGAATTTATCTAATTTATCAGTTTTATTGTGTTCTAGAAGCTGCTCAGTATGTCGAGAAGACGCCGAAACTTGAAATGAAACGACCAATAAATTACTATTCATACAGCAAAGGTATTTGGTTGATTATATGGGTCGCCTGTCTTATCCTTTCTTTGTAGGTCCCTTCAATCAGATCCTCCACTTAGGTTGTCCACTGCCAAGCGCAAAAGATGTACTATGATTGGTCTACAGGGGCCCCAAGAATGTCTTCCGAGCATTCTCAGTCACTGGCCCTATGACGTGGAATGGGCTACCCATGTGGCTCCTCCTTCTGCCTATTGGCAACTCTAGTCTTTTTCTTTCTTGTCTTAAGACTCTTCTGTTTGACCGTGGCTGGACTGGGAGCGCTTCTGAGTAGGCAGACTTGAAGAAGCGCTGTAAAAATCTGATGTATTAATAGTAATAATAATAATAATATTTTAAAATCAGAAGTGAAAACTAGTTGTCTGTTTGCTTCCTCTTTCCGCAAGTTCTTTATATCTGTCCTATTTGATCGCGGGACGAACTCCCTGGTCGATCGGTTGGTCAGGAGTTCAACTGATGAGTCATTTCTTTGACGTTGTCCTTGGTAAAGTTTCACTTGTATTGTTTTATGAAACGGCCGAATATTCGTTCGATCAATGATCATACTCGTAATTTTTCTTCTGATCTATGTGAGAACCAATTTTTGGTTAGTTTTAGTTTAGAATTCAATCCCTAACCAGACTAATTGAGTGTCAGATTCACATTTCTCTGACTCTGTGCGAATTGAAACAACATAGAATTATCTGTGCACCTCCAGTTTATGCATCATTACGCTTAATGACAATTTTTGCTTTTCCTCTAAAGCTTATAACTTAGCACGCTGTATTTTTTAATGTGCCAAACAAGAGCTGCCGCGTTTCGGCATTAATATCCATTTTATTTATTTATTCACATATTTCTTCAAGTCTCCTACTACTCAGAGGCGTTCCCGACTACAGCCCAGAGGTGTGTCGGAATTTACATGCCGGAATCGAACCTGCCACCCTTCGGTTGCAAGGCGGCGACCTTCACCACTACACTACCATGCATAACACATGCGTCTCTTCCCCCCCCCCCGCCCCCCATGACTACATTATGTTTGTTGTACTTATTTCATTTAATTGTTGTTCTGGTGTTGGTTGGATCTGATTAAATTCTGTTTTGATTGTTGTTCTATCTTCAGACAACGTTCGTCTTGTAATTGCGATTCCGTACGGAGTTATTCATTGGCTCGGTCGGAAGGCGAATATCTCGGACGTCCAAGCAGGTCTCGTGCTCCAGAGTCATTCTCCGTTCGTCTATCACTTCGATAATCTCGCTCTGATCAACCCGGTCGATACGAAAGCCATCCACAACATTCTCAACCTCATCATAGACCCACAGGTCCACCTTACTTCAGACGATCTTTCGTTGTAAATCGGTTTAAATTGATACAGAACTCCATTTGGTGTTTTCTTTGGCTGTGGTGCTGTGTGTTTGAAAAGATGCTGAAACTGAGAAGCGTTCGCTGATAGACAAAAGAAAGAGTAGCTTAACATTAACTTTGTGATCCACTGAGATGGGAAGATAGAAGACCGACCTACCTAACTGCCTACCTATCTGGTATCTACCTACCTACCATTCTGAGGCTAAGAAAATGAGTCGCTGACACTTCCTACCAAGCAGAGGCGTAGCCAGAAACTGATTTCGGGGGTTTAGAAATTTTTGCTCTGCAAGTCGCCAAAAAAGCTGATGACTTTAAAAAAAAATTTTTTAATCATTTACCACAATCTCACAGATTTCGGGTCTATTTCTCGAGTGTCATTCGTAATGCTTTGAAGCTTTGTCTTTTGTGGATTTCCTAATCCTTTCTTTTCCAAAGTCATGTTTAATATTATTTTACTCTTGTTTTTTTAAGACCAAATAGTTGTAAAGCATTGTAAGCACTGATAAGCATTTAACCCTCTCGCCCCCCACAACTTTGATAACTCTATGAATAACAAGCCAAAATATCAGCTTCCCGGGGTGACAGGGTTAAATTACTTCTGTTAAACAACAGTGATGCATTGGTCTTTGGCACTGGATAGTTTTGCACTGAAATTAATTTGCAGGGTTTCTAAACTGCTCTGTCTCATCCTCTGAGCGTCGTCTGCTTTGAACTCTTTTTGAACTCATTTTTGTTCCTTCGGGTTCTTCTCTGTTTCGTAGATTTCCGTTCTGGCTTCAGACTGAATTGAATTCTCTGCGATTATTGGTCTTAACAAATTATTAGGTCTTAACAAAACAAGAGTAAAATCACATTTACTGTTGGTTTTCTATCTTCCCATCTGTGAACAGACTTTGCATCAACTGATATGTTGAGATGCTTTTCAGTAGTGCTAGAAAACTCATTGCTATCTTAAATTAAAGACAAGTGAAATCCTTGGAGGAGAACTAAATGGGATTGTTTGTTTTCAAGATCTTTATTGTGAATTTTCAGACGGTTCGAAAGATCCTTCTAAAGAACAAGCGAGTGTTTCGCCCTGAACACAGTCTCTCGATTATTGCCAGTCTCCACAAAGTCCTTCATCGATTCACTGGACTGCGCGGATTCTTCACCAAAGTCAGCAGCATTATGACACACTTCCTTCCCGAAGGTTTTGACCTGGAAAGGGAGAAGCAACATCTCGTCGAGGCATTCGGATCGTGCAGGAATCTGGTGAAGGCAAACTTCAACGACCAACCGATGCTCGAGGGATTCATTCCGGCGATCCTCGAAGCTCTTCCGACGCCTCTTGTAAAGCTCAGCCTCGTCCGATGTCAGCTCCAGCCGGCCGACATCGACAGTCTGGCGGAGTCTCGTCACGTCGACACGCTTCGGACGCTCCGGCTCGACTACAACGACTTGCATGAGTGCGGGCCGCAGCTGCTCGTCCTGCTGTCGCGACTTCGCGTCATCAACATGCTGCGAATGCAGTCGTGCAAGATGAAGTATCGCGACTGTCTTCGTTCTGCCGCTGCGCTCGCGTCTTCGTCGACTCTTCGCGTTTGGTTCGTCACCGGAAATCAGATGCTCAAAGTTCGTCACATCAAAGAGTTTCTGACGCTGTGCGCGAACATTGCCAGTCTGCGAATCGTCGTCTGCCAACCGCTCGACTATCATCTGCTGCTCGATAAGGTCGTCATGCAGAACAGAAATGCGTTGAGTGACGATAAGAAAGAGGACGTTCGTCTCTTCGGTACGTCGCTCAACCTCATCGTACTCTGATGGCTGACGACTACTATGTAGGCGATTGATTATCACTTGTCTTAGAGGAATTGGATTAAATGAATTTAGGGAATACAATTGGGATGAATGGAAAATCATCCTTCTATGTGCGTTAACTGTGGAGTTATGGTTGCACGGTTTGTGGCTGATACATGTTTGTGCGTCTCTCAGGCGAATTCACGATGTTCTGAGCAGCCCCCATATTACACACGCTCTTTTGTATGGAACAAGAAACGAAGCTTGTATGGATGCTGATTTCGTACAATAAAATGTGTGTTTAAAGTTTTCATTTCAATACACTATTAAATGCATTTTAAACATAAATAGCTTTGATTAATATCAATTTACTCGCTAGGTTTTGTACGGGTTACATGGCGCTTGATTAATATCAATTTATTCATTACGGCGTCAATCGTTAGCTTCACAAGGTGGCGCTTAGCTTTGAAAAACCCGTCATTTATTTTACGGGTTATAGCTAGTATGTGATATTTTATACACCAGTGGCTGCAAAATAATAGGAAAGTTGTCAATGGTTTATCAATTTTGAGTAAATCGTCATTTTTCTTATAGTTATTGGCACGGAAATCTGTCAAATTGTTCCCTTACTTCTGAACGATTCTTTAGCAATAATGCTTAGCAATTTTTTTCTGTCCGCTTTAGAACTACTGATAAAATTTTTATTTTGTTTTGAAAGTAGGACTAAATCACAATAATTGTGGCTGAAATAAAGGAATTGGAGGAAGGCTGCCTGGAGTGGTCTTCAATCTTTAATTGACCTTCGGTGACACTCGCAGATCAGTCTGTAAAAGGATCCAGACAGATATTTGAAACATGAAATAATTCTGCAAGAGATCAAGCAAACCACTGTGCCACCCTTTATGTGTACCACTTCTGGAACAAACTCTTTCTAAAATTATGCGGAAATAATATTCATTCTACGAACTATTCTAAATCTACCAATGTCTAAATCTCACCTCGAGATTTTACAATTAAGAATAGGTTGGTTATTCTATATATTTAAGTTTGAGAGTGCTTAGACCAATGAGGTGATATAAACATAAGTTATATAACCCGGGCTCAATCCTAGCATAGGTGAGTAATTTATTTAAAGTTTCTGTTAGCTGCTAATAGGGGTTCTGTATTGTGTTATTTGACTCCATTTGTTGAAAAATATGATCGCCCACCGCACTCCTGGTGGCCTTAGGTCTAATAGGAACGCTCGAGCACTTAGGGCCTCTTAGGCCATCAGCATAAGACCAACCCGCTCGTAAGCCGACCTGTAGACTTCAAGCTGCAGGCTCTTTGTCACAGACAATAATGGGCTTACCACGGAATAGAAATTGTAGGCATATGGGAACTTGAAGAAGACGCTGTTAATGACCTATTTGTAAGAGATGGTGGTGTTGAAGACAGCAAAGTTCTCGAAGACAGGCAGGAACATAACCAATAGTAGAAAGCGCCAAACTATTTGACCTAAACTAGGGCTGCGGGCAGCAATCCTATAGGCAATCCGCTGCGCAGATGGGATCGAGTCAGTGGAGTCAAGCATAGGCCTAATAGGCTAGCTGGAAACATATCCAAATTTAGGTAGGCCTATAATAAATTAGGCCTCTACGCCCAATGGTATTTCTGCATCATTCTTCTGCAAAATGATTTCGCAAACGCTTCTGTTGATTTATAGCGCCTATTCGGGAATTAATAATTATGATACTTTTAGCGATAGGCCTACTAAATAGGTCTAATTATTTTCAGTAACAATTCATACTGCCCTGTAATGCAGGCCTACATTGCTGCGGGGCAGTAGACTCTAATCGTAGGCCTAACTGTAAATTAGACACTTCTAAAGCGCTCTGTAAAGCTAAGCGCTTGGCACCGGTTAATTCACGAGCGTTGCGTAAAGTAGGCTAAAAATAGTAAGCTTAGTCAATGAAGAAAGTCGAGGTGCTGGTCCTATCATGCAGTGGCCTCGGTGCATTGCTTTGCCCAGGGCCTACAAATGCTTTTAAGATTGCAATGCTGCAAAGTAACGGCCAAATCCTACAGACAAAACATTAGGGTAATGCAGGCCTGTTGTTTTATTTTAAAATAACTATGCCTAATATTCTTATTTAACTGTACTCCAATTATCTTCGTCATCAAGGCGCTGTAAAATAGTAAAATAAACGTTATAATCTCATTCTTATCGAACTATGTGGTCATAATATTGTTCGAGAAATTAATTATTGGATGTGTGACGAGGCTATAGAATTACAGAGCGACCTTTGACCTCTGATCGCTGCAGCCTGCCTGGAAATGCGGCATCGAATTAAGCCTAAAGTCGTCTGCTGCACATGCGCACTGAAGCAAAGCTGACCAAACGACCGAAAGCTGCTAAAATTTCAGTTCGTTGCAGAAAGTTGAGGAAGTCGCACGCTTTGAAAATGACTTTGCGCTTTGTCAAAATCCTCATCGCATCGAATAATTTTGAGTAGATTTTCCGATAGAACGATCGAAAAAGTAACTAAGACAA
>JAQFXW010004437.1:0-11061 GCA_034693945.1 Dendrobaena attemsi
ATTTGATGCATTAAGTATAAATAAATGTTAAGAATTGGCGAAGTTATACGCGTGCAAAGTCGGTGCATTTATGCTGGGCCACCCTGTACTTTAGAATCTGTGCCGGGTAGACTTAATCAACTTCTCTCTTCCGTTCTAGCTCTTTACCAGCAAATGGTGTATAAAACATGTACATGTATACACTAGAATTGCATCAACTTTTAAACTCAGCTCAATTCCTGGCATGACACTGTCACATACAACGTTCCACCTGTTTGAAATACGAAAATACATAATAATTGTGTACATATAATAACATATTATAGTAATAGGTTTATGATCTTACATTACTTCCTAGAACTTACTTTAATTATTTCTCTCGTGCTATTGTGATGGAAATTGGGTTTGAAATACGAAATTTTATATATACATTCTATATATGCAATTATGTAATTGTATGATCTTGTCAGATATCCCAAAAAGATTGATATTAATTACATTTCGAACTGTGCGACATGGTGTGGGTGTGTAGGGTGATAAACTGATGCGTCTGCCAAGCAGTGCACTAGATGCCAAGGACCTCGTTCGACTGATGAGTCTTCCGATCGATGAACCTGACTTCATGGTCGTCAGTGGGGACGAATACCTGCGACCTAAGGAACTGGACTTATTAACAGGCGATGACTCATCGGCTTATCCTCCGTCGTCATCGCCGCTTGGACCTCTCAACAGCGTCTGTTATATACTTTATATATTTTATTTTTATTTATTTATGCACACGTTTCTATACCGCCCCTTCAAGTCTCCTACTACTCAGAGGCGGTCCCGACTACAGCCCGGAGGTTGGTCGGAGTTTACACGCCGAAGCGCCACGCTCATCAGAAATACAATCGGTCACTACTATACTTCCTAGAACTCACTTTGATTATTTCGTTCGTGCTATCATTGCTCGGATTATCGAATTTGCTGTTGTTGTAACTGCTGTCACTGTTGTTGGTAGTAGTAGTTTTGAGGGTTTAACGACAGCTAATGACAACAGAAGCCGTTGCCGTCGGGTAAAAAATTGGTTGTTGGTGGTGTTTTAATCGACAATACTTATGCGCTGGTTGTAATGGATGTAGTCTAGTGGTTTTTGGTCTACTTTCTTGTAGTGGTGTGTGTGTGGGGGGGAATAACAGTAGTGATGGTACATAACTACGATTGTGTATATTATGATGACGGGTGTACATAATGTTGCTGTTGGCTACATTTATGGGCGTGTATATGATTGTAGCCTATATGTTGATTGTGGGCGTGATGATGACGTGTTTGTGACGAAGTCGATTCTTTGTAGATTCCTGAAGATGACGCCTACGAAAACACTCGAACACCAGGAGCAGAAGACGATTTCGATCAGAAGCCTTTCTCAAAGAACGGAAAGAAGATGCAGTCACAGTACTCTCGCCAGGGAAGTCAACGCTACATCGCCGATCCATGTCGAGGCGAACCAGGGCATGGGTCGGACCCTCAGAAGAAGGGGGACGTCGTCGGGGGTAAGCAGATTCACGTGGACGAGGACGGATACCTTCCACCTCAGTCGGTCTCTACTCCACCCAATTATTTGGACGTTGTCTACTTTCCAACGAGCGACTCAAAACAATCCGAGGATAAACGTATGTATTGTGATTCCTTTCGATTTGAAAAAAGAGGTTACAATCCTATTTTCCACATCGGGAGGCATTCATTCTTTGATCTTCGGCTCTCGTGTCAGCAGCAAATCTAAATATCCTGGACAAGTGGATATTATATATATATATATATTAATGCTTGCCTTGAATATTCCAGCCTAGCCTAGTTATTACCAATTTATGCTGCAGCTTTGTAATTCCACGTCAGCTTCATAGGGAAGCTTAGCTTACCCTGACCTTATATAGAGACTAGAACAGTTTTACAAAATCATTAAGTGTTTCGTTAATTTACGAATTTTACGGTACATGTGTTTTACTTGTGCACAGAAAATCTCTTGGACAGAAAACAATACCTGGATATGACGAACATGGGATTCGCCGCCGATAATCCGGACTATTTCGAAGACGACTCAAACTATTTGATCTCTAGCGATTACGCTGGTTCAGATAAACAACTGGTAGCAGTTGGCTCCAGTGCGGAACCCAATCAACGACGTCCGGAATACTGCAACGACATTCTTTAGAGCTCTCGGTCAAGTTGACATCACCACGTTATAGTTCTGCTTGAGCGCATTATACTTCTACTTCAAGTCTGATTTCGTGCGATTCAGAAGTGCCTTTACATCAGAAGCGCCTTTACAGGCCAGTCGCTCCACGATATGTCAGACGTTTTGTCCTTGTTGCATTTCTTTGTGTTGTTTTGTTTAACCGTAACTATAAGTCAGAATTAGTTCCCTCATCGTCGGTGGGAGGGTGAAATGATGAGATGAAGAATACACGCCCACAATACATGATGCTGCGACCAAGCTGAGGAAATAAACACTCACGACTGCCTTTCGGAAATAGCTAAAGGCGTGGAGCATCTTCAACTATTTGTGGAATGACCAGCAGACATCTTTTTCTTTTTAATTGAACATTTTTTCCAGAGTTTATTTCATCTTCATCCGCCTGCATGGTTGCGACTTTCAGTGTGTAGAACAGTGAGATGTAATTTTAAATGTGAACATGGCTGTACGTTTCAGTCTGACTAGGCTACATGTAAAGAGAATTGAATACGATGTTTATTTTACTGCAAAGGATGTGGACCTGTATATTTATTTTTATTTGCATTTTATGCTTATCAGCTACAGAAAGACATGTGCGAAACTGTCCGTTTAGCACTGTGTACAATAACTTCTTGTTCTCTTTATCTACTTAAATAGGTCTAATCCTCAGAGTGCTTCTTAGCCTGTTAGCCAACATTTCATGGAATTAAACGCAATGTTTTGCTAAGACTTCAGTTTTACTTCTAGGGCTGCTCTCAACTGTACTAAGCAATTGCAATGAAGACTTGCGACAGAGTAGTTTGCCTACTGTCCAAACACGCTGAAATTAATGGAAAGATAAGTATTAATTAATTGAAAGATAAGTATTCAAAAAGGCTAATTTGTTCGTTATTTTTATACCTTTCGTACGTTTGCTGCTCGCTGCTTGCTATGAAATAAAGTTTATTATATATATTATATAAAAATGATAATGATATTTTGAATTTTATGGCAGAAGCCTACATTTCCATTTAGTGGTAATGTAATTTGGTTTCATTTTCCATGTCTCTACATGTATTTTGCAGGCTATGGAAGATCATTCACTTCTAAATTGTGGTCATATGTAATTAGATCGACAGCGCTTATAGCACTTTTTCTTTAAGAGGCGCAATATAAATAAGTACTTGATATAACAATTACTGTGTGTAGGATGA
Organism: Dendrobaena attemsi; assembly: GCA_034693945.1. NCBI lineage: Eukaryota > Metazoa > Annelida > Clitellata > Crassiclitellata > Lumbricidae > Dendrobaena > Dendrobaena attemsi. The sequence goes on from JAQFXW010004437.1 coordinate 3,385, forward strand.
TTTGGCCTACATTGCGATATTTCTTAGTTCTTCTTCTCAACCGTTCCAGCCTAGTTCATCTTTTCGCTCTCGTAAGACATAATAACACTTCCTATAGTGCATCACAAACATGTAATATGAGTCTAGAACATTGGTAAACTAGTGTGCATGAACTGACGGTCATGGTAGAACTGAAAACTGCCATCGAACACTATAGCAGGAAAGTGATATTCCTTTTGACAATACACAACTTGTCTAATTTGGCTAAAGCCATTTCAGATCAAACTTATCAAGTGGCGGTCGACATTTAATATGCTTTGACATGTGACAGTATGTATCTTGGGGGCAGGAAACATTTAGACAAATTGCCTAATTAGGTAAGAAGCCACTTCAGGCAAATTTATCAAGTAGTCATTTTGTTGTATTTTTTGCCTCAGGGCTAACCTTGATCATCATTGATGGACTGCACCCCCCCCCCATTCTGTTTATCAAGCAATAGACGATAAGCTTATGGAACATGCTTTTATTATGAGACAGCTGAGGTTTAACGCGTGCTACAACAAGCTACAATTTATTTGTAGCATACAGTTCTGGCGGACAGGCCAAAATGCTTTATCTAATTAGTTAATATAACTTCATCGAACGCTGCTGATGGTCATTCAATGGTGGGGGGTCTCTTTGGAGGCTTTAGTACAGCTTCTGTTAATTCCCGTGTCATAATTATCTCATTGGGAACCACCCACGCATCCCATCTTTAGTTACATAACTTCCGGCATAGACCACATTTCGATTGGCTGTCGACCTCCAGTCACGTTCGTTTACGCGTAGATCACCTGGGTTTGGGCGACACCTAACTTCCGGCGGATCACCGCAACTGCTTGGAAAACATTACAGGTTACATGTATGCCTATAATTATAGTCTTATTATTTCTTTAGTTTTTCTTCAGATTTTCTGCTTTACTGCCTAACTCCGTTCGTATTAAATTTCAATGCAATAATTAATTATCTTAGGTCTATTCCAATGAATGACTATTAATACCCAGCGAAGGATTAATCCAAGCCTGAAGAAGACAGAGAATGACTATAATACACAGTCTACGTAGGCCTATAATAAGCTTATACTTTTTGACGTGTGTTCGTGGAACTGATCATAATTTGATCTGACTGTTTGCTGGATGGAGAGCGTCGTGACGACCAAGAAAGATGACACGAGTAGAGGCGGACAAGACCGTCACAGACCGTCACACACGTGGCATCCAATGACGCCCTGCCCCCTTCCCCTCCCACATAACACGATGACCGAAGGCTTCTTTGCTGTTGTTCTCGTGATTCAGTCGGCGAAAGTACAATTATCGCTGTCATGACATCTGCGCAGATTGGGTGTAGATTGGGCGACGTTTGCTTCGGGGGCCATTTGCACGTATACACTGTCGCCAGCGAGGATCAGCTGTGGCATAACTTACTCTCGGATTTTGACGTCGTTGGAACTGTACGTACATAGATGGTGTTGATGTAGGACTATAGTATTCGTTCCGGTATAGCCTCCGGATATTCAATTCCGTTGGTCACAGACTACGTCAGGGACGAACTCCCACACACACAAACACCCACACCCACCCATACACACACATACACACATAGCCACATGTGACACGCTGATGAGATTGAATAGGAAGAGGATGAGCTGATGAAGTGAGATCAACAGCATTCGTGGATCGGGAAGCACGATCACAAATAGCACATGAAAATTGAATGAATGCATTGGTAAATGGCCTGCGACTACTTACACGACTGGTCATATAACTGAACATCTATTAATCTGTCTACGCCAACAGCAAACCAGATAATGAAATACATGTAAACCTTACACAGATTAGAAAAGACCCGTAAGCTGTATGTTTACGAAAAGCATAATTTTATGTATAACTTTTTTAAATCTTACAAAAAATAAATGTTAAGGTCGGTTTTGGAACACCTTAAAGCTGCACAATGACTTCTATCAAATAGTAATTCTTAAAAATTCTAAGCGATGCCGTCAAAGGCAAATATGATCAGGGATCCCGCCAGCATGCAGCAGGGCTGTGTTTTTGTCTCCTTAACATCGTTAAATCAAGGTCTGTTTAGTCTTCTTCTGATAGCGCATCCGCACAGCATGATGAATATGCGACTTTCCTGAGCATTCTGTTGCTCTCATCAGTGGCCAAAGAAATTAAGGCTTCCTTCTCATAATTAGCTGCACGACATCCAGCGCTGAACTCAAGTCACCGCAACGAAATTCTCTTTAGGTCTATAATTATTATTATTCTTTGGTCATTCGATAACCGACACCGAAGAGTAGCCTATATATAGATCCTACGCATTTCATCTCAAATGACAGCGACCTCTGTTCGTCTTCAGTAGGTGTTGTCCTTGCATCAGCTTATGAGATGCGATTCTATTGGGGTCAAATAACTTCTTAGATGTATCATGATATAGGAGGCCGAAATAAAATGGTCGAAATTGTAAAATTGAAGTATAGAGCGAATGGTGTCTGCGAAATAGATGTGGGATGGCGGAAGATAAATTCCGCGTAAAATCTTACACGTTTGAGACACATGAATCCGACAAACTGTGTGTGATAAGTCTTAAGTCTGACATCTGAATGCATGTGCAAATGGATGGACCGACGTCTGCATGCATGCTTGGATATGTGATATTATCGCTTAATAGATGGATAGGTTGATGCATGCAAGCACGTATCCTATAGAAGGATAGATGTGCGCATGGCTAGGATATGTGCTAACATAAAGAGTTTACATAAGGATGGAAGGACTGAATCGACTAATAGAAACTACAGGAAAGAAATCATTTCACAGTAACATAGACAGTTTGTGCGATAGGGCGATTGTTGTCTGACGAATCGTGACCATCATCTATTTTATTATCTTCCGAACTGGATGGTACCTTTTTTTGATGCGCTTCGGCGCTCCTTCTCCGTCATCTGTATGTTAGAGGTCAGAGGTCGGATGATATCTGACAGCGCATAGCACTCGCTGTGGTTGAGTAGACGGTGAAGACGTCATTTACACGATCCAGGCAATCACCTGCATCTTCTCAGCCAGTGTGTACCCTGTGACATTTAGGCTCTGCATGTCTCTCCGCTATCCCATATGAATTGACATCTAAAGGTATACGACCCTTCCTCCGTCTCCACTCCGTTACGTGTGTGCGTGGGAATGGAATGTATACTGATATTGACATATTAATGACATGACACATGTCAATGTTAATTCTAAACCATCATGTGGTATGCATGCTCCTGTTCATACACTGTAGCCTATTTTTAGGCCTATATGTATAGTAGGCCTATGTAGTTTGTATACAGTCTAAAATGACAAAGCTATAATATGCCATTTGCATGCATGCCATATTTAGAATTCTGAGTTTTCCATTCTATATACCATGCCAATCATATTGCAAATAATCTTGTCCTTTTGCTACACCTTCCAAAAATCTATAGCATGGAAGAAAAGGCAGAATTTATACTAATGTTATTTATTTAACATTCGTTCAATTTGTGGCCTATCAGTGCAATCCAACGGATGGCCAGTAAGTAGGGGAGAGTAATAAAAGTGAAAAATAGACCTACTCATTTATATTTATATATCTGAATAAGATCTTCATGGAAATTACATCATCTTTTATTTATGTTCCGGTGGTAAACGAAAAATTTATAATGAAGCTTTTATGTCAGCGTATCTCAAGTTGTTCTATACAGGTCTAGATTTACTCCAAAATGGATGCAATTGAGAAACACACCGACGCAAACAGACTCAACTACGATGAATGAAATACTAGATAGACAGTCAAATACAGACCGTAATAGCCGAAAAGATATAGACAGACAATCTGACAGCCAGAAAGAGAGATAGACAATTTAGACAAAAAGCAACAAATAGATGGACCGACAGCATATAGATATTGAAACAGGTAAACAGACATACAGACCGACAGACAGATTATGCATCAAAGACAGAGGCATTCAAAGTGGAGGAAGTTGCATTGGTTTTAACAGCAGATTGATGGATAATGTACGAACGAAACAAAGGCTTCTTCTAACTAAGCTTAATTAAAGTAAAAAAGTAAGGTAAAGTCCAACCACGGCCTATAGGCCCATTGGGAGGCGCTCATCTCATTTTTCTTAGCCCTGATTAATCTCAAGGTCCTGGACACGGGGCCGGTGTGTCGCAGGACTTGCCGTTTCCTTCCCAGCTTACGCCGATATCAAATTATACTGCTTGGTGATAGAGGCACGTGTGCGCAAACATGTTGCCCAAGGTCGCTACACGGGATCGAACAATGCATCGCCTGCTCCGTGAGCCGACGCGCTAAACGATCGGCAACCGTGTCACACTTATAGATATACTCTTAGGAAAATTATATACAAGCCTATATAAATTATGTCACATTAAAGAAATATTATAAGACGTTATATAAACCAGTTATATACGCACGTCATAGAAAATAATGTAATTATGTATTGCAGAACAAAATCTATATCTACAAATATAGTTTAGGCCGATCGATACAACATATATAATGCAAACGTCAGTTTATGGTTTACATAGGTCTACATGTAGACGGAGAATGAGATAGAGAAGAAAATGGGGAGCCAGTACAGCATAGTTGCAGGTCCCATGTCCTATGATGCAAATACATATAGTGGCGCAGAGGAGACGCATAACTGGAACTCCTTACACGGAGGAAGAAAAGGACATTTTGAAGTCTTAACACAGAACAATAAAGTAGGACCTATAAAGCAGAAAATTGGAACTCCTAATAGATATAAAGAACAAAACAGAAAATGAGAAACATGTAAAGACAGAATGAGAAATCCTAATATAACTTTATGATTGGACCGGAAAAGGAAGTAAATAATAGGAACTTCTTCTATTCCGGACAATCAATACACGACACAGACGGATGATTAGACCGGATAATAAAGATATAATTCCAGTTCCGGTGTTATAAAAGATCTTTTAACAGTGCATATATGAATACGCTGCTGTGATGCTTAATATCGGCTACACAAATATATTACAATATAGGGGCCTACAATATATATTATACACTGTGAACGGAAAAACTGAACCTCTATACATGACCCCCGCACTTTGGCTTCCAAATTCCCCAGATCTTAATCCCAAGGAATATAAAATCAAGGGGTGTGATGCTAGAAAAGCTTACAAGACAAAGGTGCTTGGTGTCGGAGAATTATTGCGTTAGCGTATAGGTCTAATAGGTCTACAGGCATGGGAAGAATTTGATCACGCTGTTATCGATTCCGTAATTAGTATGTGGCGAGCGTGTCTTTGTGCGTGCGTTGAGGTCTAAGTAGGATATTTTAAATACACATTATAACTTTTAAAAGAAATTACAGTTATCTGATTCATAATCTTTAAACTGAAGTATTTCCAAGTTTCAATAAAATATATGAATTATTGTGTAACTTATCGATGTAATAAGAGAGGTTCGGTTTTCTCCGTTCTCCGTGTATAATCTGTATAAATCTGGAGAGGCGCTATATAAATTCTGTTGATTTAAATATAGAAATATAAAGGCATATAAACCGAAAATTACATAAATGTTTTCATGTTAATGTAAAATAATCTGCCCACCATGTACATACGCGCACACTGTGTGAATGAGCGCATGCAATGAGTCTCATTCTCTGCATGGCAGCTATATGCGCAAGCGAATGCAATGCTGTGCCACTCAGTTCTTGATCTGCTGAAGAAGCACATATATCGTCCGTCCATCTAGAGTAGCGCCTGCAGCAGCATCTCGTCAACTGCTGCAGCAGCCGTTGTTCTGGTCCTCTGTCTGATTAGATCTACCTCCTCATCCTCTTCTCATCAGCAGACAGCGTCGACGGATCGACAGGTAACTACGTTTCTTGCCTTTATTCTGCCTTCTATTAAAATATGCTTCTTGTGTTGTACCATGTAACACTTATTGTATACCGACAAGGTCCAATATATGTATATACACACGCACACATACAAATCAAATCAAATCTTCTTTGGCTGCAATCTAAAACCATAATATTGCCGCAATACTCGCTGCAATAGGCACATAACATAAGCCAAAATAAATTCATGTTTCAGTAGAGGCCTAATGCCCAGGTTTCAGTCAGATTAGATGTACTAACTGCTGGTCTCATGTGACTGGCTTCGATTACTACGTGATCCTAGAGAGCACTGTATACTGCATTTTCATATCATATTGAATGATAATCCTCCTTTGCACGTAGGCCCTGGCCCCATACTTAGTAGTGAAGTTTTAGTTTGCATCGAGTTTCATTTCGGCTTCACGACTAGTCTATTATAGGCCTGTACACTATTATACATGCATCGTTTGACAAAATAAATAATAAGGTACTTAATGATGTATTTGTGGTGGCCTACTTAGACGAAGCTTTGTCGAATTGTGGCTTATTCTGAGACATGGCGTCTCCTTAATCGGGACTTTATATACAAGTCATATAATTATTGGTCTTGGTCGCTGTTTGCCAATCTCTGTCATCACGAGAGCTCTGTGTCTTCTAACTTCCGTTTTGTTCATTTTCTGCTTTAGCGTTTTAAAGCTATGAAGCCTTTTTGACTTAAGACAATAAAGTCAGGAAACGCCGATACGTAATTTATACAATTTCAGTTTATGCTAGTAATTGCGATGAAGTTGGCCTGATTGGAAACGAGAAATATCATGGCTTCTGACACAAAACAAACTTATTTCATTTCAACACATTCATTGAATCTGTTCACATTTTTAACAACCAACTTGAATAAATTCCTAATTTTCTGCCTATAATTCTCAAGCTCTAGAATCTCAACTATCTAGTTAAAACACACGAATACAATGCAATACCATAAGTCTACATGTACACTGTTATCAATTCCATGGTACATGTAGGCCTACCTAATTGATTCTTCTCTTAATATTCGTAGAATTTCACCAGAAAAGTGTGACCCTATTGGTCCTACGTAGACTAATTAGCAGAAAGTGTACTGTGCCACAGTAACTAATTAAAGCATGATATAAGCCGATCCATGCATACACAGTTATCTTTTGCTTCGATATCAGGCTATAAAAGGATGGTCTCTATAGACTATAGGGTTACAACTTTCAATTGTTGATTGTTATCAACAGACCTGATTTTCAAGGCTATAGAGGCCTACTAATGTTAGCCTAGGCCTATATATTTTCATCAGAAATATGATAACTTTAGGTTTAGAGACTATTGTGATCAAACGTGAAAGGAGTGAGATGCAGAACGTAGCACACGTATTGCACGATTGCACTTGTATAGTAGTCGAATTAGTGCACACTGCACAGAGGCATAGGCGGCGGCCTAATAATATGAAAACAGCCCTTACTTATTTACCAATGTGTATATGATTATATTCGTGTAGTACACAGTAAGTAGGTTAGTCTAGGATTGACATATAGCTTAATTATGATTGCTCTTCTCATAATACCGCATCCATTTTTATCAGAGGCCTATTTAAATATCATTAGCCGGAGATTATATACATTATAATTATTCTACAATATAATACCGCATCTTTCGATGTATGCGGTATATGCGGTGTATGCGGTGATGTCCACACTAACGCTCTGTAATTTAAGTTGAAAAATTTCTCATACAGCTGCTACGGG
>JAQFXW010004438.1:0-11061 GCA_034693945.1 Dendrobaena attemsi
AAGTTTGACGATTACGATTATTTTCGTTTGTAGCCTATACCAATATAATATTCGTTGCAGTCACGAGTACTCGAGTATGTTACGTCATACACACTATGTATCTATCGATATCTATAGGCCCTATAATACGCGCGTTCGGACATTTGAAAAAGAACTATAATAATAATTGTTAGTAGTAACTTATAGCTCTAACAGTTCTATAGGCCTAAATAAAACCAAAATAATGACGAAAGGCTCCAAATGAAGCAGCCACATTTGGAACTTCTCTACCGTTAATTGGTATCAAGCATCGACGTATATTATAATATAGATCGATGGTATCAAGCTAATAACGCAAGGCGGTAAACATTCTAAGCACATACCGCTACTGAACATCTTCTCTCATTAACTACCTGCGATCTTTCCATCATGCGGAGTTTTATGAATATACCATAACAACAGAGAACAAGAGTTTATGAGTTGAAGAAGATTAAATCGAAAGACTGCAAGAACCAAGGTACTATAGATTATTTATTAGAACACAGTGACGCCTTTGCCATAGGATAATCCACGTAAGCATACTATAACAAAGCGATAGAAGTGATGCCGATGGTATAAGTGGTATTCGGATTTGCCCTCGGATTCAGCAATTTTTTTAGCCAGATACTCGGATTTGGTATTCGGTTGAAAATGTCCCCTCGGCTCATCCCTAGTAGTTTGCGATATATTTAAATGTGAAGCAATGTGCCACTGCTTTGACGAACCTTTGTTTTTTATTGTGGCTTCTGATTGGATGATGTTAATATTAAGGATGTTTTCATTTGATCTTTACTGTTGGTTTTGTTGTGAGACTTACTTCTCGCTTAGATGCTGCCTAAATGTTTCCAAGTTGTGGCTTATGCTTCTGCATGAAATTAAGTAAATAAATACAGAGGTAAACTCAACATAATCATTTCAGAAGATATCTTGGCATTTGTGGTACTGGCACACTCATCTGCATAACTATGCACTCTTTGTGATGAAAGTTTGCATGACATAAAGGCATTTAATTAGTGTGTCGTAGCACTTTAGTTCTTTGTTATTTTTAGAGTTCCGTTCCATTTGCAGTCATTGGCAGCAATGCCATTGTTGAAGTTAATGGAAAGAAGGTCAAAGGTCGTGTCTATCCTTGGGGTATAGTAGAAGGTAAGTCGCTATTGGATGGCTTAATGTAACAGTCTGATTATTCTGTTTTGTTTTGTTACTTTGATTTTGCCTGAATCTCGTGTGAACTTCCCAAACTATGTTTACTTTCAACTACTGCTTTAATTATTATTATTATTATTCACTAAATTTGTAACGTGCGCAACGTCGCACCGAAATGACTATGTTCAGGACACAGTCTTCTGAATGTGATATATTTTACTTTAGCCATTATGTCTTCGAGATTATTTCTTTTGGTGATATCTGAGCATTTTTGAGGCCACTGTCTGATAGTACCTTCTCAGCTTTTTATTAGTAGTTCCAGATTTGTGACAAAAACCATTGGTTCCTTTGATAGACAAATTATCTAATACAATCATTTTTGAGACTATTTTAAGTCAATGCACACTGAATTCTAGTATCTTCTGGATTCTTCCTTGTTGTGTGGCATTTATACAGCGTCAGTGTACAGTGTTGGGATTTTAAAGACCATCTTTTGAAGCAAATAATTTAAGATTGCTTTGCATCTGTTTAGTTCTGCTGTTTGTGCTTTTTATTTCAGTTGAAAATCCAATTCACTCTGACTTCACGAAATTACGTCAGTTTCTGGTCAGGTCTGTTCTGCTCAGATAGCAATTCCTGAAATAATGGCTTAGAATTAGGTGGTTGAAATGTCATCAGACACTAAAATGGCTTAGAATCAGGTGGTAGAATAAATGGCTTAGGATCGGTGGTAAATTTGTGGGGCGTTGTGGTGAAGGTCGCCGCCTTGTAACCGATGGGTAAGGAAGCAAGTACTTCATTCACAATGCCTGAGGCGCCTAGGTGTGTTGACTCTGACACACCTCCGGGCTGTGATCGGGACCGCCTCTGAGTAATAAATGGACTTGAAGGGCAGTATAGTAATATGTTAATAAATGAATAAATTGTGTTGCAAACGGATGGTACATGTTTTGTTTGGATGCTATTCCTATGTGAAAGATCTATAAACAAAAATTTTTTGGGAGATACAATGATTGGCCATGGAGAGGCAAATTGAGTTAAAGATCCTCTTGCCAATGTGTAATAACTGGGCTTCATCTGTTTTAGGGAGATTTACATATTTCAATGTCATCTATCATTGAATGTTCATCTCTGCTCAATTAGCACTTTCTCTCTGCCTCTCTCTCTCTGTCTCTCTGCCTCTCTCTCTCTGTCTCTCTGCCTCTCTCTCTCTTTCCCCAATTGGTGACAATCATTTGATTGTCTTATCAAGTTGAGCGCACCCATAAGTTTTCTTGTGAAATTGCAATGATTGCAGCTGGTAATGGATGAATGTTTGTGTGACCAGCACTCATATGCAAGACCTGAAGGATGTGACAAGAGATATACACTATGAGAATTTTCGGGCCAATTACATCCAGGAGCATATGAACCGTTCAACTGATCGAGGGTGAGTGCCAGTGTTCGCTGTACTTCTGTAGATTAAGTCAGAAAACGTCTTGGCTGAACTCGATTATTTTCAAGTTAATTCATTCCATCCTTTTATAATAGTTAGGTCTGTGAAGAATTGCTTATTGTTTCTTGTTGACTTACTTCTTCAACTGATAAAATATGAAGTTCAGAAATTTGGTGCATTTGGATGAAACTCGAAAGTGGTTGCTTTATGGAAAATGTTGATATCATTAATTCTTCTTAAGGATGTGACAAGAGATATGAGATATGAGAATTTTTCGTAGACTTTGATTCTAGTATTGTTAGTGTAGAGTGATGTTGGAATGTATTGGGATGGAATGGACCTTTCACTTTTCTCCTCCTTCCGTTCATCCTGGTCTCCTTTACCATATCCTTTTCACCTATGTTACATAGTGATTCTCTTCTTTTGTTCAACTAGTTGTTTATATATACGATCGTACATGTTTCGTTTGCATTATGCTTGCTTTGTACGGTGCTTCATATTAAACAATATACCTACTTAGTCCCGGTGATTTCGTGAAATTGGAATAAACTGTTAAGGAAATTGTTTATTGTACTAGATTGCTGTTGTCATCTATATGCGTATATTGTACTACATGGTCGTATATGCATATATCAAATTGGATGGTGTAAGTAATTTTTTAACGATGAAAACCATTCATTTTAGTACACAATCATCGTTAAGCAGTTAAACATTAGATTTGTACAGGGCCTCCGATTTGGTTGTTGTGCATTGATTCTGACGAACTTCTTGAAATTCATTTTTCAGTGTCAAATCAGAACCATCAGCTCAGCCTGTAAGTGAGGCAGACCAGATGCTGATGCAGAGAGAAATGGAGGTAGGTTATACTGTAATCAGAGTAGACGATAAAAATTCTGGGGCCCAGGCAGAGAGGTCACGACCTTTAGAATGAAAAAAATCTTTTCTGGGGTGAGCTGGTGAAAGTTAACTGTGATCCCTAGAAAGTCACTCTGCCCCTGGGCATTTCCCATCTGTCCTCCTGATCATTTTATCTAAGTCCCCTCCCTCTCAGTGAGCTGATTGTAGTTATTATTATGCATTTGCAGTTATTAATACATCGTCATTACCATGGAAATATTATTGTCTATGTCATTAGCTTAATCCTTATCGTCTTTAAGACTATAATCGAAATTGACATCTGAGTGGTAAATATAAATGCTTAAGTTATCGGTTATTTTTGATGATTTGAAAGCTTTTTCAAATTCTGCTACATTACAGTGAAGGTCTGAGAATCGTTAAATTTTGTTTTCAGCTGCAGAGAATGCAGGAGATGCTGAGGAAGATGCAAGCGCAGCTGGCAGTTGCCAAGGGTCCGTCAGCTGCCGAAGCGAGCGACATGACAAAACTTTTGTGATGAACGTCGTTGTCTGAGATCTTTGTCCAAGCCAGATAGAATTTTCACGTGTTGTTTGTCTTTTTCGAGTCAATGCAGTTGCTATGGTAACAGATGCTACTTTCCACCCGTCATCAGCGGTATAGCTTCGAACTGCAGGTCATGTAGCTGCGTCATTGCCTGCTTTAACAGCCTTTGAGATGGCGTCCTGTTGTGAATATGTTGCTGTTTATATGTGCACCATTATCAGTTGGTACTTTGTGCATTAGACATCAGTGCGATAGATATGGCTAATTAATAAGTGTATTATTACTCTTGTGAGATTCTCCATGCGTGTGGCTGGTTGCAGTACACAGGGCTAGTTGTGGCCATTGTAGACTGACTGAGCAAATCATTTGTAACTAAAATGGCCAGAAAGTAAAGTTATGGAGTTTTCACTGTGGCAAGTAAGTAGGTGTCGGTTTGGATTATGTGATGAAATGTTGTATGGACTTTAACTACTGAAATGGTTTTGCTAGGATTCTTAATGAAGTCTGAGCCCAAAAGTGCCAAAAATTGACTTTGTGGTCTGCAGTATGATCTGTATGACATCGCTTTGTGATTCTGATGATACGTTCAACATTGTGTTATTTGAAATGCAGGGTTTTTCTGATTGGTTTAAAGTGCTGTATAGAGGCAATTGCATCAAACTGATGACCACAATGGTTTTGTTTAGTTTCATGAAAGTACTGTTTAGTTCAACAGTACAATCTGTTTTTTTTATTGACTTTAACTGTATTGTCACTTGGTAAAGTTGGTATGTACACTAAATTGTATTCATGTACTTATTTAAGTCACAGTAATTTTTGTGAACATTGTTTAGAAAGCATTTAAGTACATTACTTCCTTGTTTGCTATTGAGTGAAAATACTGTATCGTGCTTTCTTTCTGGGTCAGTTATGATCGATCAATAATTACTTTGTAGACTATCTAATAAAATTATAATTATGTAAAGCGTAGATAACTGTGAATTTAATTAATATATTTATCAGTGCATTACTGTGACATATTACATTTTTTAAAGCTATGGTCTGCATCATGTTCAAGCTTCATCTGTGGCGCGTGTATTATACGGTTTAATGTACCATACATTGCACTGCTGCATTGCTTTAAGTAATTGTAAAATTACGGTTTTTTAACACTACTATTTGTCTTGTTAATGTGTAGTGTTTAAAATATTTATGATGTTAAAATGCAATTTCTTAGACTTGTACATGGAGTTTTTGGATTGGCATTGCAAAGCAGATCTGTATGTATGTAACTGGCTACTTATGTAATGCATTTCAAGTACCTCACAAATGTGTTGTGCCGATTATAGATCAAGCATAACATGTGCATGTTAACTTGTTAAGACAGTTTGCAAATGTATGCTGCACAGAAATCAGACGAAGTGGTAGGTATGTGCACTGGAAGAATTGCAGGACAGTCTGACATGTGAGATTGTGAGATGGCACGATATACCCGATTGGATTGAAGTAGTTGCCTTGGCAAAGAAAAAGCGGCAGCAGTTCTCCACACAAGTCTTTAAAAGAGACTTTTCTACAGGTTGAGAACTTCAAACTTCTTCCCAAATGGGTGAATTTTAAACTGTTAAATTGGAAAACTGTTTTGAAATAAATTTAGGAAATCTTGTTAAGAGAGCTCATTAGCAAAGAACCAGAATCTGGCAGTTCAAAATGGAAAGGGGTGATGCTTGTTACATGCATTGAAATATGCATGGTATTTAATAAACCATGATATTGTATTTTATCGATGGTTTCCAAAGCGCTTCTTTCAGTACGACCCAAGAAAGTCACATGGTCCTGCACTGTCATTTTCAATCAACATTCTTGGTGCAGTGGCTATTTTAAATATAAACAGTAAATCTGTGTTTAGAATGAAAAGCATAAACCACTGAAGGCATTCAACTACAGAATATTTTACAACTGTAGTAATTAATGTTTATCATGTATTGCAATAAGAGATATTGTCTACAAAAACTACCTATCTGGATTTCTTTGATGATGTGGTTGGTTGTCATTTTTTCGATAAAGTCACATGGTCCTGCGCTGTCAACCAGGGCCAACTTCATTTTAAAGCTTTAGCAGGTCATTGTAAACTGTATAGCATTTTTACAAATTTTGTATTACCACAGTGTTGAGTATAATCATGTCTGTGGTTGAGCTAAGCTTTGGCAATATCAGAAGTGGCTGCTGTAACCAGTAACCACTTAATTTCGTGTAACAGCAAACTTTCTGTGGATTGCCATGGCAATTCGCCAAGGTGTTCTTAACATTTTAATAATCTCATTATGCTTGCTGGCGATCTCAGAGTATCTTGAACTTGCTTTGCTAGAGTGCCAGTGATTTGCTGGTGTTATCGATTTTATGTCTGATACTGAAAGAAATTATTGGTATTAATATTTTGCATTTTATATGTATTTCCTTATCCTGCATGTTGCTTTGACAGCTACTCATAGTGTTTGAACAGCTTAAAATTTTGATGCAAAAAAACAGGGGCACAACCAGGGGTGCTCCAGGCCAAATAGGTGACCCACACAATTTTACCAAATTCAAGGAGTTTTTATAGGGTGGGTTGCAAAAGTCATCATAATTTACTAAGAGAAATGTGCTATATTTTATATGAAATGCGTTGGCTTCTGAGGCTCTGCCCCGGACCTTGCAGGAGACTATGATGCTCCCAGAACACATTTTAACTTTAAAACTAAGAATAACTTCGGCTTCTTTCCAGTATTTTTTAAACCACTTCAAACTGGCTCAAAATATGCTACATAGGAACCCAGTTGTCATTAAAGGCTTCGGGCCTTCGCCGCCCAACTTGGCAATGTGAGCACCCCAGCTAAATATTCTGGTTGTGCCTCTGAATAAAACATTTATACGTGATGTCTACGACTTTACAACAAAACTAGATAATAAATTGTTCCAATTTTAGAAAATGCACCAAAATTACTTATATTTCTCAATAACTCCGACATTATAGTTTCATTTGCTTAATCCTGCAGTTTCGATGATGTTTTGTGTACTTTGTTCAAACACTGGTCACTGAAGAGGTGTGCAATTTTTTATTGTGTTTTTTTGTTATTCGTAGCTTTAAAGTTAACATTCTGTACAAAAAACCGTTTGGATCAGTCACAAACACAAGAAGTCAGAAAACAGTGTTAAATCTTTGTGCAGAACATCTGCTTTAAAGCTCTAAAGTTATATTTTGCAACACATTTACAGATTTGTATTTTTCGAAAATTAAAGAGGGGTATGCAAAACACATTTACAAAAAAGATTTATATTTTCCGAAAAAATTAAGAAGAGGTGCCTTTCAATCTGAAAATGTACAAGAGACAAATTTGTATTTCCCCCAAAATCATGAAAGGTGCATTTCCCTGTGAAAATGTATGGTGGGTGCATATCTTGTCTCTGGTGGTTGAAATAATGGCACCTCTGAATGCTGCTCTAAGGTTGCTGTAGCATATTAAAATATTGCAGGCAACAATGGAGAACGATCGTAGACAGTATTTGATTGATGGCACAAAGGCAAATCTGCAAAAGAAGCAAAGGAATTGAAACATCAGACCCTGCCTTTGAACTTTTCATCAAGTTCTTTATGTTTGGTTTCACCTGGGACAATTATTACGGAGGGATAAGTAGCCAATCAGCGCTCGTCTCTTACAATTCGCTGTGGTCGATGAATGGTTGTTGAAATAATGGCACCTCTTAATGCTGATTTAAGGTTGTTGTAGCTGCTTTTAGATAACAGACATACGGGTACTTACATGCCCACTTTAAAACTTAAGTCACCACGAA
Source organism: Dendrobaena attemsi (assembly GCA_034693945.1). Lineage (NCBI taxonomy): Eukaryota > Metazoa > Annelida > Clitellata > Crassiclitellata > Lumbricidae > Dendrobaena > Dendrobaena attemsi. Next base: position 7,808 of record JAQFXW010004438.1, read on the forward strand.
AAATTTATCTTTTTCGTTCCTAATCGTCATCCGTAAAGATTCTCGATATTCACCGAAATGTTCGTCTAAATGTATGTCACTCCAGTCGTCAGAATTTTCTTTTGAACTTGATTTAAGTCGTTTTGTCAACAAAACAAACTGAATTATTTTCGCCGCGAAAGTGTATAACGTGCCACAGACCAAAATCTTTCTACTGAAGTGGAGTAATCTTGGTCACAGACATAGCTAGGTCAATGACCCAGTTTTCATTTGCTTCATATCCTCCGTAATAATAGTCCCAGGTTTTACTTGGCAAGTGTTGCCAATCAAGTAATTTTTAGATTTTTCTGATGTTAACACTAAGTGACGTGCATTGAATGGATGAGTACTGGTAGCAGTGTTTGTGTCTGTTGTAATCTGTGTCTTAAATTTGCATAGCTCTTCTTGTTGTTTATTCGTCGTATTTGGCATTTGTTAAAATCAGTGACGTTCTTTGCTGGATAGAACTATTTGTGATTTGCCACAGTGCTTTTAAATCAACATGGAAGTTTACATTATACAATAACTAAACAGTATTAGGTTGAATCCAACATGTGCAAGAGCATTAAGCTGTGCATAGTACACGTTTACTTTATTTAAATCTTATATTCAACATGCCAGTACATTTATACAATATCATGCAAAGGATCTTCTACTCAAGGTCGATGAGAGAGCATGAAGCTGTTGACTGCCAACAGAAACAAAGTGAACAAAATAACCAGCAAGTACTGATAACAGTTGGGTGCATTCCATCTTATCTAATACTGCTTTTGCCAAAGCATAGACTCGCCCTTTTTCAATTCCAGACACTGAATGATGGCACGAAACGGAGGCTAGGTTCAGTAGCGTGCTAATGTGTTTTTTACCAAGACATACAGTCAAAATGTCAGGTATCCAGATAGGCATTACCATGCATTTGTCTCCGGATTCAAATCGTCGGTATTTTAGTCGCTATAAGACATGTATCCACTGTCCGACCAGTGACTATTGTATTTAAGAATTTAAATAGTGTTTAATGCATTGCATGCAAAAACCTCAAGAGTAAAAGCACACTCTGAGGCAGTGAAAAGAAGCAGCGGAAGTGCTGAATGGACAGTAAGATCTGAACTGGGGCAGACGGCTGAAATAGCACTAGTGCAAACCTTACAAAAAGCGCACGTTTGTAACAGAACCATATCAGTCTGTAAGATCACTTATGCGTTCTTTTTCTTGTTCAGTACTTGCATGGCACTGCAGCAAAAGTTATGTACATCACACATTCATATAACTGACGAAAGCTTTTGGAAAAAAACCAATCCTGCATCCATTAACGACAATTATGAAAAAGTACTGAAAAATTGGACAGCATACGGTCGAAATGAACAGGATATGTTGATGATCAGTTCTGTTCACATTTTTACAGTAATTATTAGAAAAAACTGCAGTTTGAATAGGAAGTAAAATACTTCCGCACCCGTACGACTCGTATTGGACGACATTAATGAATGTTAACCTGCAGTAACAGCTTACACTGCTACAGGTCTTAGTAGCTTTCTAGCCCATAACACAAACCGATAAACAAGTATATTAACTTGAATGCTATAAACGAATGCATTATAACTAAATTACTTAAATTAAGGCACTTTTATATTGCACCTATCCTCCATACCATTGGAATAACGCCATGAAGCAACAACCACTAACTATCAAAGTAGAAGGCATTAAACAAAACTGCCATTCTTTAATTTAAAGTGCAATTTTTTCAACTGTATTTTTCAAAGTAGTGCTACATCTAAGACTTATGTGGTGATATGCAGAATAATTGGCTTCTGACCCAAAGGAACGTCAGTGCTGTGACGCCATTAACGATCCAACTAATTTATCGATGTTAAAAAACTGCATTTTTATGTGAATTGATACACATCTGTGAGTTACAAATTACAATATTTAAAAATAACGCTTCACTCGGTATGAATTCCAGAGTTCCTTCCTGAGTTTCGAGTGCATGTCAAAAAGTCTAAAAGCAGACAACTGGTACTCTTTATAGTTTTGAATGGTACGGATCATTTGTCATCTTCATCTTCTGCTGTGTTGTCTGTATTTCCTCGTTCAGGAGGCTGCAGCTCAAAGATTTTCACATCCAAGTTTCCTGGATTAAGGACTCCACTGCAAGGAAGCAAAACAGACTAACATCGATCCAAAAAGTGGTAATCATCTGTAAGAAATACTATCTAGAGCATTTTTATCACAACCAAGTACAACTAAGAATAAAATTATCTCTCACCTCGTCATAATATTAAATGTGGGTTTCTCAATAGTTAATTAGTACAGTACACACATAGTTGCATACTGGTACAAAAGCAAGTAGGATTGTTATAAGACAAATTGAGCAAACTAACAAGACGCTATAATTCGTATTTATCTCAGATCATCTATTTATAAAGTCATAAACCGTGTGAAGCAATGTACAGGTAATCACAATTCTGATACTTTTAACATGAAGATGAGAGCATCAGATGTATGGTAGCAGAGCATATATTATGAGGAAATTAATAATGCCACAGCTAACTCACAGCATTAAGCACAATGTTTAAGACCAATCAAACTGCAACGTAATAGAAAATAACCAATATGTAAGGAATTGGACAAACAGACGGTAAAATCCAAGAACAAGATAAGTACAAACACATCCAAAAACAGTTGACCGAGTATTGACAAATCACACATGGAAACTTACTAGACACTGCAGAGCAGCTTTGCCACAGATTGATAATATACTACATGGTCAAGCGACCTATGTAGTTTCACTACAAATTCCTTTAGCAGCTTGTCTGCCAAAACTGATAGATTACCAGGAACACACCACTACATAGATACAGACAGCTACATGCACAAGAGAGGCGCTAATGAGAATACGCAAATGACTGACGTCATGTCCAGCGGAGACAGGAATATGAACTGTGATCCTTTCTTCGTAGTGGCTGATCTCATCATCATGTCCATTGTAATCCTCCGATTGACCATGTCCTACAAGATGTCTACAATTGCTCAGTCAATTCCCTCAACTATACATGAACTTAGTATGCTTCAGCCTCCACTCCAACACCACTTGCAGATGGTGCATTTTTGTAAATGTTTAAATGTAAATCTATTGTAATTATAGATTTCTAAAGCGCCTTTTTCAGTATGACCTAATCAGAGGCGCCCCAAATCCAGTGACAAAATATAAGTTTTAAACCAGCGGGCAGAAAGACTAG